>JAJQOW010001624.1:0-39948 GCA_037975125.1 Latrodectus hesperus
CACATATTAATTTTAATATAAAATATTTATTGATTATAGCTAAACGAGTAAATTTCTTATCGCAATTTGGCATGTCAGAAACCATATACGAAAGAGAATTTCTCCAAAAATATGTTTTTTTATAATAAAGGAAGTGCTTGGTAATAGCTTTAAGGTAGTGAGTTTTTTTATATACTAAATACATTTTTTCATTTTTTAATATAGGAAAGATATTTACAGTTATATTGGATTTTGAATACTTTAGTTTCGTAAATTTACAATTCCCTAACTTAGGTGTAGATAAAGGATTAAAGAAACATGGCATTTTCGCAGAAATTTTGCGCATCGGAAATATTCTTTTTTATTATACATTTTTTTTCTTGCTTATAGTAAAAAGTACACACAAAATTTTTGTTCATCGATAAGTTTTCCTGATGAGATTTTTGTATGTGAGGCATGTAGACAGATGACAGATTTCACATGCCTAATGTATGTCTTATTTTCAAACCATTTGTGGTCGGTAAAATAATAGCATAGTTTCAAAAATGAATTTACACAAAGATAAAATTATTTGCATGTTTTTTAAGATTTCAAAAATAAGTAATAATTTACTATTAGTTAAATAAAAGAACTTGATATTTACCGTAAATTTTCCGTAATACGGTAAATTTTTCATGAGACTCCAAGATTAAAGACAAATGTAAAAAAAAGATTTAATTTATGCTTTAATAGAAGAAGAGAAGGTTGTTAGCTGTATTTTTTAATTATTATTAGCCTTTACCAAATTTTATTTTGTATGTTTTTCTTTTGAAAATTAGTTTTTTACAATTTTGAAAGTATTAAATACTTAAATTGTAAGCTCATTAAAATTGGATACCATATAAGATATCTTATTTCATAAATAAAAAAAAAATTGTTGAATAATATTTTTTTTATTTACTGTAGAATGGATAATTTCTAAGAAGAGTAATTATTCAAATAAAATTCAATTAGTTATTATGTAAATCATTAGAAAACTGAGATTATTTATTTTATTTAATTGAATGCTTTAGTTTTCTTAAATATATTCTTTAAAATGAATTACCAGAAGGCTAAAAGTATACTAAAAGTGATAAAAAAGCTTTTATTGAAAAAGCACATTTCTGAATCTGTTTGCTCTAGACTCAAAATTTCTGAACTACAGATAGAAGGGTAAATAATGACACTTTCCAAAAAAGATTCCATGGAGTTATCTGGAGTGATTTTTTATAAGGAAACTAATGTAAAGTGATCTTAAGCACAAAGGCTTAAAAGACGAAGAAAACAACAGATTTACACGGAACAAAAACATTAAAATGTTATTAATTGCTTGAAAGAATATTTCAAACTTAATTCATATAATTACAAAATTAAAGTAAGATTGGCTAACTTAATGCAGTCTGAAGAGCAAACAATTCAGAATATATATTTCAATAACATTGAATGTCATTTGTATTAACAGATAAGTGGTTCTTTAATTTTGAACAATTTGATACCTTCTAGAAATTGCCCAAAATTTGAAAATTGATGTAAAGTTTCTTGTATTAAAAGTTTTACATGAAATTCATTAAATATAGTATGCAATATTGAAACTTGAAAGTTGTTAGAAAAAAAAAATCAGATCTCTCTCATCATTCCCTCAGTCAAAAATAATTTCTCTGCTTAACAGCTACATTATACATGATCACCGAAAAATATAGCACTCCCTATCTAGAGGTAGGAAACTACAAGTTTGAAACTGTTCACAACTTTAAATGTTTGGTATCTGAATTGAATGCATTAAATGACATCGAACCTGAGATCCGCAGCAGAGTTACAGCAGCTAACCGATGCTTTTTCGGCTTAAAAAAAGTACCTAAAATCTAGTTTCGTCAGTCGAAAAACGAAAATTTTGATATACAAATGCTTGATTCGGCCTATTGTCACTTATTCATCTGAAACGTGGACATTGATTGAGAAGGACAAAGAAACCATTTGCATTTTTGAAAGAAAAACTTTAAGAAGCATATTTGGTGGAATAAAATGTGAGAATACATGGAAAAGAACTAATTCTGTGTGAGCTCTATAAATTATATAAAGAACCAGATATTGTTAAATTTATCTCAATACAGAGATTAAAATGGGGTGACAAAAAAATTTTTCTTGGCTTTCCCCTTGTTCCCTAGAAGAGGATGACCGAAACTCCAATGGCATGACTGCATTGAAAACGACCTAAAAACACTAAAAGTGACAAACTGGATGACCTTGTCCTAAAACAGGGGTTCTGGTATACACTTCCGAGGAAAGCAAAGACCCACTCTAGGCTGTCAGTCCAATGAAAAAGAACAGCTACATTAAAAATAACAAGAAATATTTCTCTTTTAGCCTTACTCCGAGATATCTAGTCACAAATGTAACCATACTTCCGCATGCATTGATACATCGTGGTGGTAAGCCCTAAGTTCATGTACTTAAAATACATTTTTTATAAATGAAAATTTCTTAATTAAATTTTGGAAGTTTCCTTAAATTTATAACCATAATTCATATTTTACATGTATATTTTTGCAATATATTATACATGTAAAACATGAATTATTCTTATAAATTTAAAGAAACTACTTTCCTTGTATTATAATCAATTTTCAATTAAAAGAAAAATTATATTTTCATATTATTGGCCATCTGTGAATGTTTTGTTGGAAATATTTTTGGGAAATTTAAAATTAAAACCAAAGAACTGTTTTGAAGTTTTTCTTCCTTGAGGGAATCGTAGTTATGCTATTCCATAATTTATATAGGTATTAAATAACATTAGTATTAAAACAAAATTTTAAAAAGAAATATAACGAATAATTATGAAACATAATAAGTAGAAATTCAAAGAAAAGTCTTTGATTACTATTTTACTTATTTAAAAAAAAATCTTAGAACACATAAGTTTTCTCACAAGTTTCAATCATCTAATTATGTTGTTGTTAAGTACACTTGCTTATTTCCACTAAGCAATATAATTTGAAATAATGACGGAAGAAGAAACTCAAATATAAGGCGAATAAATAAAACGCCAAGCTTGAGATGTCAGAATGATGTTGAGTAATCTGCCGGGAAATTCCAGTATAAATTTGGAATGGGATGTCGCCATTGGAAATATATATATATTTATAGAAACCCATTTTTTCATATAGTTTGAGTAAAAATAATAATGCCTGAAAGAGGCAAAAAAAAAAATGAAAAAAATCAACTATTGATAGAGTGCGGTTTTCAAGAGATTTCATTAATCAAATTTTACTGCATACCTTTTTATTCTCTCTATATATTGGAATCAAGAAAGTAATAAACGGCCTGCGAAATGCCAGGCGCATTAATCGGTCTTACTTTGACAATATACAGTATACTCATGGAATACCCAGGGCGTATCGGATGCACCAAAGATGCATCAAAAGCCCCTTTAATTCTACAGCCAGGTGCATTGTGGTGGTTATTCTCAACAATGGCTAATACATTGGTTTTGATGTCCACATTTTACAAGAAGCTGAAATTTCAGCCATTTGCACTTTTCATGATATATTTTCAGTCAAATGAATTTTGCTTTGATCTCCAGTCTTTCCTATAATTACTTTTTGTGCTTTTACTTCTGCGTGATTGAACAATTTCTTGAAAATAGTAAATTATGAAAATAATTATGAGAGAATAAGTTAAAATTTTTCTTTTTAAATAATCATATTCAACAATGCAAACAAAAATGAACAATGATGTAAATTGATTGTTCGGCATAGTAAAGTATCTTCCGGTCTGTCTCACAAAAATACATAATTTGCTTTTGCAGTTTCAATACAATAACAAGAACTTGCATAAGAAATGAACATGTATACGACTTTTTAGAGCGGCTGCTTTATTTATCCAGTGAAGTACGGTTGCACGTAATTTTAGAAGATATGGACATTGTTTCCTTTTCGTGGTACTTGCATTTGCTTTAAAATATTACGATGCTGATCAAGCTGTTTTAAAATTATTGTTTAACTGTAAAGAAAATTAATTTTTCCCTCTAAAAATAAATTTAGTTCAGTTTTATATTATCATAGCTATAATTTCTTCAATGTGTTTCTCATTTAAGAATGTGACTACCAATATACAATTATGAAAGTTTAGTTGGTTATTATTGTAATTGCTTTATAATTAATTCATCATGATAGAGAAAAATGTGCGATAATATCCATTTGAATGTCAAAAAAACAAAACATTGCTCTTCCTTTTTAATATTCTATATTCCGTTGTTTTCTGAGCTTAAAACTGTTCGTCGCTTTCCTTGATAAGTATGTGTTACTTCTAACAGACCTTTTGCAAGATTGAGTTTAGAAACACAAAGAGGAGGAAAATTATATAACTTAAAACAAACAATACCATCAATATGTTGCTGGTGAACTCAAGTTTTTTTACATCAAATCAACATGAAATTAAATGCACCTCAAAAAAACGAAAGCTAAAACGTAATATAAAGCAGTTACTTTTTTCTTATTCTTTAGCATATTTTATATACCTAATGATAAAGTGATGAAGATATTTTACTTTTGTGTTACAATGTTACATTTACAAATGCAGCTAAAAATGTAAGTAAAAGTATAAATATTTAATAAATCAGTAAGTAAAATTTTTTAATAAATTATTTAATACTTCAATTTTACCATTAATGATAGCAGCAGTGGTTAAATAGCTTATGAGCATCTTAATAAGACTTAATGCTTATTTCCCTTTTTTATAATAAACCAAATATTTAAAATCAATACATTAAAGTTATTATTATTATGCTACCGCATTTTATGCAACTAATGATAAAATGATGAAGATATTTTACTTTTGTGTTAATTTTGTACTTTAGTGATTGTAAATTTATAAATGAAAATAAATACTGTCTCGACCTATAAATTCTCATAACTGATCTGAACTGCCTGATTACATACTTTATCAGTATCAATTATTGTAGTCAACAGTAATAGTGTTTTTACTCAAACTATATGAAAAAATGGGTTCCCATATATATTACCAATTGCAGCATCTCATTCCAAATTTATACTGGAATTCCCCGGCAGCTTACTCAACATCATTCTGACATCTCAAGCTTGGCGTTTCATCTATTCGCTTTATATTTGAGTTTCTTCTTCAATCATTATTTCAAGTTGTATTTCTTAATGTAAATATGATGTGTACTTAACAACAACACAATTAAATGAATCAATAAAGTGAGAACAGCTTATAAGTCAAAACATTAGTTTTGTTTGAATAAGTAAATTAGTAATGAAAAATTTTTCTTCAAATTTCTACTTATTATTTTTCATAATTATTCTGCATATTTCTTTTTAAAATTTTGTTTTTTTATCAATGAATTTTAAGAGTTTAAGTGCAATTTCCAAGGAAAAAACTACAAAACAGTTCTCCGGTGATAAGTTGAAATTTTCCAAATATGTATGCAACAAAGCATTCACACAGATGGCCAATAATACGAAAATATAATTTTATTTAATTGATAAATTATTAATGGAAAACATGTATTATTGATATAAATTTATGGAAACTACCAAAATTTAAATAAAAAATTTTCATATATAAAAAATGTATTCTAGGCACGAAAATTATAGACATAACCACCGTGATATATAAATACATGCGAAGGTTTGGTTGCGTTTGTGATCAGATCTCCAGCAGTAACGATAAAAGAGAAGTACGTCGATTATTGTTGTTGCATATGTTGATTAGAGAAGAATATTATTAGTTGGAGCAAATGATAAAATTTTGCGTTTTTCTCTGTCGTGTTGCATATTATAGTTAATAAATATTAATTATAAAATTTTTAAGATATAGAATTAAATAAAAAAATTTCTTATAGATATATATATATATATATATATATATATATATATATATATATATATATATATATATATATATATATACTTTATTATTTTTCTAAGATAAGAAATTGAATTATGGATTGGAAATACCTATTCTGTTTCAAGCCATTTCAAATTATTTGCAAAACATACCTGAAGGATGCAAATTTTCATCTTGATATGTAATTCTGTGTTAACTTTTAAATAGCAAAAGAGAAAATACTTAAAAAAAATGGAAGAAATGCATTTTTGTGCCTTTAATCACACATTTTATTCTAGAATTTGAATAGGTTTTCAATAAAGTTTTCCTTCTTTCTAATTTGTGTGAATATCTTCTTTAAACTGGAATTTCGAAGCTTTTTTTTACATCAGCAACAATAGATTTGTGTGAGAATTTGAATATTAAAAATTGCATTAGAATTAAATTTACCAATCAAATCAATTTTATAATTTCACATTTAAATATGCTAATTTAAATAAACAAGCTTTCATGTAATTTTATAAATTTTTTTCAGGCAGTAAATATTTTTATTCTATAACAGAAAAGAAACGGGCAGGAATTTATAGTGCATAAATTGAAAGTAAATAATCTTTCATGAATATTTAAATCCAAAACTCTACGAAAGTTCTTTTAAAAGAAGTGCAAAAGATCATTTTCAAAAGAAAAAAAATTACCTTCTATAAAATTGTATCTTTCAGGCATGTTTTACAAATAATTCTAAATGGTTTGAAACAGAAGAAATATTTACAGTTCCCAATTCTATATCTCATCTAAGGTCAATATTAAGGTTTGTTCTACATATAAGAACATTCGTTATTTAAATTCTCTAATAAAGTATTAAAATTTTTAAATGA
The DNA here is from genome assembly GCA_037975125.1 of Latrodectus hesperus. Classification (NCBI taxonomy): domain Eukaryota; kingdom Metazoa; phylum Arthropoda; class Arachnida; order Araneae; family Theridiidae; genus Latrodectus; species Latrodectus hesperus. Next base: position 6,720 of record JAJQOW010001624.1, read on the forward strand.
AATTCATTAAACAATATGCATTTAGTTACAACTTGAAATTTGGTTGAAAAAAATATGGTTTCAACATTTGATTACCCAAATGAAATTTTTCAGCTTAACAGCAACAACATATAAAGAAGAGAAAATTAGAACAGGAAATTTTTTTCATCGTTAGTACTTGATATCTTGTCACAAATGTAACAGCTTTCAGACGCTTTTACTTATCATTGTGTTAGTTACGTAAATTTTCCAGCCTAGAACACTTTTACACATAAGAAAATTTCTGATTTAATTTTTGATAGTTTCATTCGATTTAGAAGAATAATACATGTGTTTAATTATTAAGTTTATAAAAACTTTTTATAATTTCAAATTATTGACCATCTATAAATGTTGGGTTGGATAATATTTTGGAAAATTCCAACTTATCACTGAAGAACTGTTTTATAGTTTTCTGCCTTGAGGGACTTGCAGTTTTACGATTATATATTTTATGTATTAGTTAACATTGATACCAAAACAAAATTTAAAAAAAATTCTACGGATCAATTATGAAAAATAATATAACAAGAGTTTTAATTACTCTAATTTACTTATTCAAATAGTACCAATCTTTAGACACATAAGCTGTTCTAACTAGATTGATTCATGCAAATGTATTTGTATGAAGTACACATCTAATTTCCTTTAAGAAATATCACTTGAAATTCACATTGAAGAAGAAATTCAAGAGTATAAACTCAGATAAACCTCATATGTATATTTCCAGACCCTATTTCTATGTCTGATCTTAAGGAAATAATGAGGTATGTTGTATAAGAACATTTCTTATTTAATTTAATGTATTAAAAATTTTACATAATATTTATTAATCACGTTATGCAACTTGAAAAACTAGAGTGAGAAAAAATCAGAGTTTAACCTTCGCGCACTCATAACGAAATTTTTCTACGTTCAACATTTACGTCTAAAACAATGAGTAACATACTTCACTTTTATAGTTAGTGCTAGAGATCTGATCACAAATGAAACCAAACCTCAGCACGCATTTATACGTTTGGAGGAGTCTTTCAAAACTTTACTGCCTAGAATACATTTTTATAAAAGAAAATTGCTTACTTAAATTTTGGTAGTTTCCGTAAATTTATGACAATAATACATGTTTTACATTAAAAAATTATTATTTTAAAAACTTTATGTTTTCATACTATTGGCCCTATGTGAATGCTTTGTTGGATATATTTTTGAAAACTTCACCTTATCGTCGAAGAACTGTTTTGTACGTGCTATTCTTTTGATCCGAAACTAATTTTTAAAAAAATGGCACATTTCTAAAGAAATATCCCTAACCAGTGAAAAATTCATTTGTCTCATAGAGATTGTATTTCTGCAATATATTATTCGTGCTTTAAAATCAAATCTTTAAGAAATTCATGAATGCAACTTAAGTAAACAATCCTTTCAAACAAATGTGGTATTTATAATTTGTTCTGAATTTTGCAAGGTTCGTTATAAGAAACACTGAGAAAAATTCTTCTATATGAAAATTTCTCGCTTAATTTTTTATGGTGCTAACATTGAAGGAATAAAAATCAGAATAGTTATTATCACAGTTTTAATGCCTGAAATGCTCATGCTATAATCGCCCTGTTTATATTTGGTTCGAAATGTGTTCTTTAAAAGTTATAATCGTACTACGGAAATAAAATTCCGCAAGCGTTTTCTGAAATATTTGGAATTTTGCTTCAGAAATTTAGATATTTATGTTTATTTTCAAAACCACAACAAATCCTTTAAACAAGAATCCTGAGTATAAATGAAACGTGATTTCTAAAGGCTATAATTTTGTGAATTGGAATTGAATCGCATCTTAGCATTAATCTATGTAAAGTATAATTGTTTGAAAGAACAAGATATATGATAGACTGATAGAGAACAACTTTCAATAAAACGGTAACAAAAAAATTAAACAATGCTGTGGCTCTGATATCTATTCATTCGAGTTAAATTCAGAAACCGATAGAACAAAGAGGAAAAGAAAAGTAATTGTAAGGTATATTTTTTGTAGATAATTCTACAGCATCTTAAATGCGTAGAAATCATAAAGAATAATTTAAACACAAACTTTCAAAAACTGTATAACGGACTTTAATATATATCAGATTATATGCATACTTACATTTGTATTTACAACACGTTAATAAGTATGGAATTAAGCCTTTCTCCATATTAAAATTATGGAACTATAATATTTACACATTTCGGAGTTTTTTTATATTATGCTAAACCTGTGCGAAAATCTAGAAATTTTAAAGTGTAATAAATTATATACTTTTTAAAAATGTAAATTAAATTTATATTTACAGGTTAATATTTATTTAAGTATCTACACAATTTTATAAATTCTCTGGCAGTAGAGTGAAGATATTATTTCAATAATATGCTTGTGATTTAATTACAATCATAAAAACATTTGGTTTTATGCTTGTGAGTCAATACAGAATAGGCAAAATTATGATAAAAATTTAACACCAACACATTAAAATCCGCATTCAATTCATTTCTTTCTTTTATTATTACCAGAGACATTGACAAAAATTGTCTACATCTCTCTAAAGAACTCACCAATTACGTGAAAAAAAGACAAGTAATATTGCAAATAATATATTTTATATAAGAAAATTTCTAATTTAAAATTTGGTATTTACATTGAATTTATATAAATAACAAATGTTTTATACTCATGCGCATTATTAATTCAAGAAATTGATGTTTTCAAATAAATTGCCTTGTCTGGATGATTTGCTGGATACGCTTGTGTAATATGACAAGTTATTGTGTGCTAATCACAGTTTTACATTTTATTTTTTCTGAGATACTTGCAATTAATCGTTCCTGTAATTTAGATATTGATGAGAAAGTTGGCTAACATTAATTTAAAAGGGATTTCTTCTGAATAATTAACTTGTAAATTAAAGAAAATAAATTCAAAGAATGATTTTAATTTTTAAATTACTTTCTTCAAAACATTAATCCCTACAAATACTTATTATTAGATTGATTCACTTAATTGTCCTGTTATTGAAAAGCATATTATATCTGAGAACAATCGGGTTTTAATATAAACATTGCAATAGATATTACAAATTTAAAGTGATAGAGATCCAAATCGGAGAAGAATAATGTAGAATGCTAGGAAATATTAGTTTAACGTTTGGGCTGTGATGCAATCTTTTGAGTTAAATACACAATCATTCATTTAGATAATTTCTCTCAAGAATATGCACTGTTCTTTCATCACTTCGCACTTCATGTTTTGGAACTTCAGTGTTTCACGGGATTTTCCAAAATATTCATCACAAATGAAAATGAAATTAATATAACCACGTCGGCAACCACATTGCGGAAAGGAATTTTTGTGCTGATGCACTAGAGAGCAGAATATCTGCATGTCAAACAAAGAGAGGAGTTGATTCAGAGTACATACAACGGCCCTTCATAAAGGTGCGTGGTTGGTTTTTGGTGAGATATCGACCAATGAAATTACGGTGAGGCTGGCTCACATCATAAAGAATAAATGATTTGTCGAAATGACAAAAAAAGACATCATAACCTTTATCGATGGCTACTTGGTCCCCCTGACCGATGAAGACCTTGAGATGACAAAGTTTGCAAATGAGTAACAAAACGAAAAGAAAACGAAGAAGAAACTGAAAAGCTTGGCCTTACCCGGAAGAATCTGCAATAGACGAGCAAAATATCAAGAGGGATAACAATCAGCACAAGTCATTGACGATAATATGGTTCAAACTGTCGAGTTCAGCAATCGTGTTGACAGGATTATGTACTTGTACAGAGGAATTTTGGAGGAAAAGAAGCCGTGTGATCCACACCAAACATATCATTCTGTATGACCAAATGGACTTTTAAGTAAGTATTTTCAAATGGTAAAAGTTATTATAGAGAAAAAATATCGTTAATGTCCCTAATTTCATTTCTCTTGAAAAATATTAACATATTTTCCATTTTCATGTAGTTTCACATTCTGCAATTAGTAGATTCCGAAATCTACATGCATTGAACTACTGAGAAATATCAGCAAGTTTGATTTTATTTGCTATTTTACAAATGTGGTATACATTATTTAGTAACTTACAATAACGAATGTATATAGTAAGAATGCTGTATGATTTTTAAAGAAATATAGTAGCGTTTTAATTATAATTCCAAAATATTAAATTAAAACAAAAAAATTATCCATATTCTAAATTTGAAAATAATTTTTAACTTCTGCTTTCAAACTGTTTTGTTAATTTTTTGGTAGAAGTTAAGAATGATACTGCTTTATTAATTGCTGATAAAGCATTTATTCTGCTTTATACAAATAATCCAAAATGAATCATTACAATTTTTCCAAAATTTTACTTGGAATTCAAAACTTATGAGATTGTATGAATTATAGATGTTGTGCTAATATTCAACGAATATTGTTTAGTATAATAAAATAGCAGCTGTGAGAAGATCGTCCAAATCAATACGAGAAAGTAAAATTACTTATATTTAATCACATTCCTTATTCAAATTACTTTCAGATGCTTCTATATGAAGAACTTTCTTCATATTGAACTTAAGAACATTTATTTCATTTTTACATTACGTTTTTCTTCAAATTAACAATGATGCATATGAAATAAAAACTAGATTTACAAGATTATATTGATATTAATTTTACATTTGAACTCCATTTTATAAATTCTTACTTTTATTTTTACTCAAATTTATAAAGTTTATTACTTTTTTATTAAATATTGTGAAGTAGGAAAGATCTATAACCTCAGTAATATAATATCTAATTATAATCCTACAACTCATTTGGCTTTATACAGGAAATTCAGTATACTAAGTATAATTTTTGATAACCTTTACTTAAAATACTTTATAAAAAGAATTTTTAACATGAGAAAAAATAAAGATAAAACTTGTATAACATAAAAATTTCTTAGTAAACATAAAGATAAATCTTTCAACAATGAACTCAAACACACCTATCCCGTTAACAAATATTTCAAATGATGTGATAGATATCAGCTCAAAACAACGCTAAATTTCCGTAAAATATGGTATAGCCTCTATTAACACAAATATGCACCAAGTAAAACAAATAATAATAAAATAATTCATTTAATAAAGTTTCTAACTTGATATTAGGTAGTTACAATGAATTAAGTAAATATTTTACTTAATAAGTTGTTAAAAATATAGATATCTAGAGTTTACCGTGTTAGATTAAATTACCTAACATGACTGTTATGCCTTACGCATTATTTATCTAATAAGGGGACTTGTAGAAAGAAAAGAAAATTATATTCCAGATGCAAAGTGAATGGAAATAGTACGAGAGCAAATATGTCATCATATCATGGCACAAACAGTCAAGGTTATAAATAAATAATTTGAATATAAGTAGCTATTGCTTCAAGGAACGGAGCTAATTCTTACATAAAATTCGGTTGAACCACGTGACATTAATAATAATGATTTAGAGAGAGGTTATAAGCAGTTATCGATGCTGTTATGGCATTTTATACCCCACAGTTATAAATACAGATTCAAGTATGTAAAATACGTAATTTACTCTCAAACAGTGATCATTCTGTTAAAGATAATCATTGTTCACATATAATATAACGTACATGGTATCTATCACGACAAAGATAATTGAACTAATGCATGAACACCCACACATTCACCAACATCTACACTTTCAAACATTTGCGACAGCGCCGATAAATAAGATGCTTTATATTTTCTTTCTTTCAGGAAAATTAAAGAACCTAAACTAAATAAATTGAGCAAATATTATTTTTTGAAAGGGACGTAAAAAAGCAAAAAGTATTATCAAAGAATAAAAATATTCTGAAATCCTTTTTTAAATATATAAAAGAGTAATTTGTCAGTTTTTAAAAATAATTATATCTATTTACTATGGGTATACTGAAAATATTTTTTAAGCGTAAATTTTATTGCATCTCATTTTACTTTTGTATATTTAAGATCATATTAAAAATATGAATTATGCTGATATGAATTCCTACAAAATGATTAGATAATTCTAATTTATCGATATTGGTAAATAATGTGACAATTGTTTTTTGAAATTCCGAGCGCAGTTTTATTTTGATCTAAAAAATTTGCTTCTGTGCAATATTTTATTTTCAGATCGATCGACTGAATTCTGATTTCTTATAAGAATGACTTTTGTATGTTTTTGTCAGTTTGGTTTAAGAGAAATATTTTTCAAGATCAATTGCAGAAAAAAATGTTAAATAGCATTTGATAAATAACTATAGTGACAAATTTCGTTAAAGGGTGGAATTCTTTATATAATGATTCCCTTTAATCGTTCAGTCTTTCTGACTGTTCAAAGTAGTTTATTTATTTTAAGCACAAATGATTAAAATTTTTTTAGATACATTTTTATTTACAATATGCTTTTTATAAGCGAATACTACTTCATTAACAAGAATATATTACTATAAAAAGTTTTCTATCAAAATCAGTTTATTTACGGAATATCTGTTCGGAACTGCATCAAGGAATAAAATGCTATTTCTGTCAAAATTTTGGTTTCTCAAAGTTTAAGTTATGGGATTGCTATAATTCGAAAACGTATAATTAACGTATTTATTATTAAATTAAACTCTGAATAAGACTGTATTGAATTATGTTAAATATGATCATGCCACGATATAATAAAATTTAACTGTTAACTGCTGATAGTTTCATGAAACAAGCTTTTGATTTTTTCTTCCTTTGAAAAATGTCCTGCTTGAGAAACCACTAAATGCAAGAAAATATAATTACCGCAACAGATCTAATTTCCTTCTACATTAATGAAAGAAATTTCAACTCAATAAAAATAACTAATTAATAAAAAGTTATTTTCATATATTTGAGAATTATTTGATATCTTTTCACTTGATACATGCAGAAAAATTTACTTAGTGAAGAGGAATGTAGCATTTTTAACAAAGCTAAGACAGCAATAAATATTAATCAAGAGTAAATATCATTTCTAAACTTTTTTCTTTTAAAATGTATCTATACTATTTTCAAACGGATGTTGATATCAGAAACTAAAATGATTAGTTCCTAAAATCTTTATACATTGAACTACTGGGAAAACCTAGATCTTGTTAATTTATAAATAGGCTAAATTACACGATTTTTAAATTTAATACAATGAAAGTGTATATTAAACATCAAAAGTGACTCACTTTGGGAATATGGTAGTTTTTATTACATTATAAAATATTAACCTTTATCAACTCAGCCATTTTAAATGCATAAATTAAATGTATGCCTGTTTTGTTTATTCTTCAGCTGTTTTTCGAAATGTTTTCGCATGTGTCTGCAAAAAATTGAAGTTACAAATAATAATGAATTAAGGATTAATCATCACCATATTTCTAAAACAGTATAATGGATTTTAAGAAGCAAAGCACACATAAAATGTCTATTACCTGTTGTTTTGATTTTGTTGAGATTTCAGATGTATTCAAATAGGCTATGTGAACGAAGAATGCAATGTGTTTTGAGAAGCACGTCTTTCGAATTTTAACGTTATCGAATGGAGCTCATTTAAAAGCTGTCCACCATCATTTATTCGTTTCAAGAGGTAAAAACCTTTGAAACGGAAGTGTGAATATCTGCACGTGCAATTTCAATAGATTCCGAGAAAACAATTTCACAATCATGATTCTTTAAAATTGTCTCAAACAGCTCGTAAATACCTGTTGGATTTAAAAATGCCGCTGGCTGGATGGAATTTTTACAAATTTAAAAAACTAGTTTTAAAATGTTAAACTTAATATGTTACAGTTGAGGAATGACAGCAAAATTGTCGACCACTGGCATACAAATCTGCATTATATAGCTATCAAAGGGAATATTTCTGATATTTTCTTACATTTTCAGATGAAATATTTGCAGTATTGATGGAATGCCTTAATACTATCATTGTCTAGGGAAGGAGATCTAAAATAATATTGGGAGCCAGTAAATAAAATTATGATCCTACAAGTTTCAGTTGATTGCAAAGAACAATTAATTTGAGCAGAAAACAAACTTAAAACAACATCAGAATCTCTAAAGTAAGACTTGTACAATTTTTCAGATCTTTCAGGCAGAAAGAAAGTTTTTAAACAAGATGTTACTAATTATTTGAAATTATATTGTAATGTATGTTCTAAGGCAGAAAAAACGTGATACAGACTTTTATACATTAACATACATGTATCACATTAAAAATATGTTTACGATTTTAATGTGTAATTTGCATTAAAAAAGGCATTCACTATCTATTTAACAATATTTGTATAATATTTCACTCTAAGAATTTATAATATAAAATATTAAATAGTTTAACGAATATAAAACGTTTTGGTAAAAGGGAAAAATTTTCATTGCGATTGTCACAAGAAGCGTTAAATTCTTTCACGCAAAACTATAATAGAAATACCACAAAACGCAATCAAAGAGAAATTAGAAACAAAATTATCAGCAAATATGCAGAAAAACTGATATTTAAAGCATACATTTTTTTTACTGTAGAAGAAAGGTATAGCTCAATATAAACCAAATTTCCGTAGATAGAATAAACGCCTATTAAGAAAAACGACAGCGAAAAAAACTAAGAAAACATTTTTATAAGAAAATTTCTTACTAAAATTTGGTAGTTATATAAAATTCATAAGAAAATACATATTTTGTTGCAAAGTCTTGAGTCCAGTAAATTTTCATATTCTCATCGTAAATTTGTAAAAGCAATTGCAGAATAAAAGATTTGAAACAACTACATAATAATCTTTATAAGATGTGACATTAGTATTAATTTTTTTCTTTGGTGTAACATAGATTAATCACTTAATATAAAATATAAGGACCAAAATGTCTCTTATCCTCCAAAAGGAATATTGTAGAAAAAAATATTTAATTTAAAATATAAATAAATACAAAATTATTGTACTTAAAATCAAACATTTAAATGAGAAGAGTAACAATCAATTTTAATATACTCCTAATAGTGAAAAATAAAATTATTGGCCTCTTATACAAAACATCTTCGCAAACATTTCCTGCTCGTACTGTCTAAATATTTTCTCTAATTGTGGCGCATAAGAATAAAGGATGCCCAGAGTCAACATTGAAAAAGTAAAAAATTTTAATCTTTAGAGATACATTTCGAAAACAATCATCTCCACTGGCAAGATTGAATTTTACAACCGATCTATGCCTTGGTCTGTAATACAAATTCGGGATAGCAATATTCAAGGACTTACGAGAAATACGATAATAGAGTCCTTCCTGAGCACTTAGTTTGATAGATCTTTTAATAAGATGTTTAATATAATATGGAAGGGCATTAGACGAGAAATATTCTGCCTTATGAAAGCACCTTTTAGCGGGAAGTTGGCTTTTTCGTTTCCTGGAACACATTATTGGTTTGGAACCTACTTGAGCACTATAGTTTTCTCGAATAATGCCAAGTTTCTCAGATTAGGACGACAGTCCAATACGTCCAGCGTTACGGGATATCTCTCAAAAACAGTAGGCAAGTGAGCAGCTGAGGAATCACTGGGGATAACAATTCCTATGAAATTTTAAAACTGATATGGCAGCTGAGACAGAGCTGTGTGGATAACAGAATTTCCAAAGTGAAATGCGGCACCTCGAGCAACAAGGATACAGAAAGAGAAAATTTTGGAGAAAATTACGGTACCGGTTTTTGGACGATTGACAAAAGGGATACATTGGTAAAGATTCAAATCAAAACTAGTTGGGGTAAAAAAGAGTTTAATATTTCCAGAACGAGGAATCTTCGAATAGAAGGGTCAGTTTTACTTTCAGTTATACTTTTGACCAATGTCAAGATTAATCCAGAACCATTTAAAATTTATTATTTTTTGTAGTGGAACAATTAAATCGAGTTAGTGCTTTAAATCAAGTGAATCTTTAACTGAGAAAATCTCTCTGCTAAAAGCGCATCAGGGTCTTTATATTTATAGGCTGGTATTGTTTTTATTCATTCCAAGGCGAAAGCCTCCAAAAACTCTAATGATCTTTTGGAAGAAAATTAAGGCTTTCTCTTAAATTATGGATCTTCAGGGATTATCCTTAATCAACATAAGCATGGCGTCAATTAAGAGTTTTTCCTTCTCTTGAAACATTACGTAAGGACTGATTTTTATTTTTTAAATTATCGAGTACATTTTCAATGGTCATAACAAGTGATTCATTGAAAAAAATAAGAATGGAAAATATGACCACGCTATAGGTTTCGATATGTCCAGTGCAACTCCATCTTGCTCCACCCTGGTATTTAAGGACACCGTGTCTCTTCATGGCATGGTTGGACAAGTTCTCTTTATGTGACTTTCATGTTAAATTATTATTAGTATGCGGTTTTTTTACCGGATATTAGTTCGAATGTAGTCGAGCTCAAGAAGTCCTGTACTCTCCTTCATTCTTCATTTGTGTCAGAATATAACACTTGAGAATGAAGATTAAAATTTTTCTACAAAAATAGAATATTTTAAGCGATTAACATAGGAGAAGACAAAAGGATTACAAGGAGGGAATAGTAATAAAACTTTAATATTTAAAGTTTCACAACTCAATATTTCTTAATTTAAACTATAAACACACACAGTGTTAGGAAACTTTAATATTTAGATTTTGTGATGTCTCCTTTATAATACGGTATATCTTTGTGAAATACTAGATTGGATTCAATTTATATATTTGTAAATAGAAATTAATTTTCTTTTTTAAGTTCTTTCTTCCATACATTAATTAAAATTTAAAAGTATCCACGTATTTTTATAAATTTTCTAGAAGCATACTGTAAAGTTTAGACTTACATAATATATTGGTATTTTTGCTTTATTTATATTTCTATAATTCAGTTGATTTCATCCTGGTAGAACAGAGTAGTATGGACTAAAACATATCGTAATTTTTACATGAAACGCATTAAAACATTGCAATAATTGCAATTTGAAAATATAAAGCAAAACAATCCTCAACTAACAATTACATCATATACTTCATCTTTTGTGCTAGAGAACTGGTTCCATATGGAACCATTTCCTCCGAACAGAAAAGTAAAGAGCATCATTTTTTTACGGTCATCAATCTTTTAAAATATTTTATATACGAAAATTTCTTATTTAAAATTTGGTAGTTACTTATTAACTTGACAATAAATGCGAAGATTTTCTGAGAATAATCTTTAATTTCTTTACCATTTGTGTTAAAATAACCAAGCACGGACACCAGAATGCTTAGAGCTGGATTGATTGGCCGGATTGTTCATTTATAATTAAGTATATTATTTCTATGAATAACTGTGTGTCTTAACATCAACATTATCAAACAATTTATAAACTTTAATCAACAAGATAGAACTCCAAGCTTGAGATGATTGAATGATGTGGATTTTTTGTTTGTTTGTTTGTGTGTTTGTCGCTCAACGGTCATTTTTTGCACACGAGTGCTAATTAGACCGGAACCTACTGTTTAAAGTGGATTCAGAACCACAAAAACATCGATGCCCAAGGTGAGATTCAAACCACGAATTTTTGAACAAAAGGCAAGAGCGCTAACCATTCGCCTTCCAAATCGGCTGAGTGATGTAGAATAAGCTATTTTGGGAAATTGTAGTATAAATTTGGATTGAGATGCAGGATTTTCTAGACGTATGAAAGATCATTCATTAAGAATGTTTCGCCTAAAATTGCAATGCTGCTGACTACGTATGAATTACCTATATTGATAAGGGTTTAAATTTTGAAGAAGACAAGAAGGCAACACATGGTACATATTTATTTTGAGTAATTTATTAACAGCCATTAAATAAAATTATAAAAAGTAAAAATATCTTAAAATTAATATAACTTTAGCGCCATGAAAAACGATAATAACATATTAATAACTTTAATGTATGGGTTGAAAACTTGGGTGCATTATAATAATATGAATTTTATATTAATTCTTATAAAGAAGCAAATAACGTATTCAATCTTTGTTATTTTATGAAGTGCAGAATTTATCTAAATCTTTATTTAAATGATGGTAATTATTACATTATTAAACATTAATTCTTTCACTTCTATTTTAGTTATACATCTGTAAATCTGTAAAGGGATCCAAATATTAGTTATTAATACATTTATGTAAATTACGTATATTTTTATCAATACTCTTTTATATGCTTGGAATACTTCTTGAAAAAGCTTATTCATTTTACATTGAGGTCTTAAGTGGTTATATTTGAAATACGACCTTTTAGCACCAATATAAGGAATCACGGAATATCTGAGTTACGGATAGCATAGTTTGAGTGTTTGTTTGTTTTAAGGACTTTGAATTCGGAGGTAAAACATAATGTTTGTGCACTTTACTTTAAGGTGTTTTCTTTTTTTGCGATTAGAGTTCCATCATTCAAAATGTTATTTTGAATAGACAAATAGTATAACTTATTCTTTTACATAGTACTTATTCTTTTGATTTATATTGTTCTTTTGAAGAATGTATCCAAAGTTGAGAAACATAAATATTTCTCATATTATAAGAACGAAATAAAACCTAATTTTATACACTGATGGAAAAAATATCCCAACACCAAGAAATAATTATTGTAGAGTAATGAAATTTCAGCAATACATTTATGTAGGTAACGTACGTAATTGATTACAATTTTAAAATCACAGGTTAATTTAAGCCCGAGAAGAGCCATTACAGAAGTGAAATACAGGTACATTAATAACCGGTGTAATCGCCAGAATTTTGAATGCAAACATACAAACATGCATGCGTTGAATCATACAGGCGCTGGATGTCCGTTTGTGGGATGGAGTTCCATGCCTGTTGGACTTGGTCGATCAATACAGAGACGGATAATGTTGGTTGTGGATGACGCTGGAGTTGTCGTCCAATAATGTCCCACATACGTGCTCATTAGAAACAGATCTGATGAACTGGCTGGCCAAGGCAACATGTCGACAACCTTTAGAGCACATTGGGTTACAACAGCAGTATGAGGTCGAGCGTTATCCTGTTGGAAAACACCTCTTGGAATGCTACGCATGAAAGGCAGAACAACAGTTTGAATCACCAGACTGAAATACATATTTGCTGTCAGGGTGCGTGGGATAACCACGAGAGTGCTTCTGCTGCTATAAGAATTTGCTCCCCGGACCATAGCTTCAGGTGTAAGTCCAACGTGTCTAGGTCCCAGACAGGATGGCTGCAGCTGCTCACCTGGCCTCCTCCTAACCAACACACGGCCATCAATGGCACCAAGGCAGAACCGGCTTTGATCAGAAAACACAACAGATCTCCACTTCGTTCTCCAATGAGCTCTAGTCTGACATCGACGTCGCAAACGGTAGTGATTTGGTGGTTAGTGGAATGCACGCTATAGGACGTCTGGCTCGAGCTGTCCTTGAAGTAACCGATTTGTAACAGTGTGTCATGTCACTGTGGTACAAACTGCTGCTCGAATTTCTGCTGCAGACGTAGTACGACTCGCTACGGCCATTCGCCGAACACGGCGGTCTTCACTCTCATTAGTGCCACGTGGGCCTTGAAACAGAGCCTTCCCTTGACCACTGCTGCCAACATTCATGCACACTGGATTCATTCCTGCCAAGCTTTTCTGCAATCTCGCGGAAAGAAAATCCACCTGCTCGTTGACCTTTTATTGATGCGCTCGACCTTTTATTGATGTTTTATTGATGTTGACCTGCTCGTTGACCTTTTATTGATGTTTTTTCACTGATGCGCAAAATTTGAATCTACGTCATCATTCAGAGGTATGAACACGTCTGCCAAATTTCGTTTCGCTAGCATAACTCCTTCTTGGTGTTGCGATTTTTTTCCATCAGTGTAGATTGAAAATTTAAAGAACTAGAGACAATTAATCTAATTTCCCAGCGCGCAAATTTCTGTCTTGAGCTTGGATGTGCATAAAAGGAAAAGAATATCACGCCTTTTCTTGTAATTCTGTCAGTATCAAATGCATTTCCTTATGATAAATGTTAATTTTCTCTTTGTCTGCATCAATAAAGGCTAAATCACAAATTTAATACATTTAAATTGATACATTTTATTGGGGAAGACTCATGTGTTATCCATACCAATTTGCATATATTTGAATTTAGTCTTGAGTGAGAATACGTCGAATCAGATATATAGCTTTAAATGCTCCTTTTAAGGAACACACATATTAATTTTAATATAAAATATTTATTGATTACAGCTAGATGTTTGAATTTTATAAACGAGTAAATTTCTAATCGAAATTTGGCATGTAAGGAACCATACATGAAAGAAAATTTCTCAAAAAATATGTTTTTTTTATAATAAAGTAAGTGCTTAGAATAGCTTTAAGAGGTAGTGAGTTTTTTAATATTCTAAATAAATTCTTTTATTTTTTATACAGGAAAAATATTTACAGTTATATATATTTTTTTATTTACAGTTATATTTTGATTTTGAATACTTCAGTTTCGTAAATTTCCAAGTCCCTAGCTTAGTGTCGATAAAGGATTATAGAAACGGCATTTTCGCGGAAATTTTGTGCATGGGAAGTATCTTTTTTATCATAAATTTTTTGTTGCTTATAGTAAAAAGTACATACCAAATTTTTGTACATCGATAAGTTTTCCTGATGAGGTTTTTGTATGTGGGGCATGTAGACAGATGGCAGATTTCGCATGCCTAATGTATGTCTTATTTTCAAGACATTTGTGGTCGGTAAAATAATAGCATAGCTTCAAAAATGAATTTACACAAAGATAAAATTATTTGCATATATATTAATATTTCAAAAATAAATAATAACTTACTATTAGTTAAAAAGAACTTGATATTTACCGTAAATTTTCCGTAATACGGTATATTTTTCATGAAACTCTAAGATTAAAGACAAATGTAAAAAAAACAATTTAATTTATGCTTTAATAGAAGAAGGGAATGCTTTTTGCAGTATTTTTAATTATTATTACCCTTACAATATTTTACTTTTGAAAATTATTTTTTTTACAATTTTGAAACTATTAAATATTTAAATTATATAAACTCATTAAAATTGGATACATTATAAGGTATCTCATTTTATAAATTAAAAAAAGTTTTTGCTGAATAATATTACATTTTTTTTATCTACTGTTTAATGTATAATTTCTAAGAAGAGTAATTATTCAAATAAAATTCAATTAATTTTTATGTAAACTTTTAGAAAACTGAGATTTTTAATTTTATTTAATTGAATGCTTCAGTTTTCTTAAATATATTCTTTTAAATGAATTACCAGAAGGTTAAAAGTATACTAGAAGTGATAAAAACCTTTAATTTTAAAAGCACATTTCTGAATGTTTGCTCTGGGTTCAAAATTTCTGAACTTCAGATAGAAGGGTAAATAAGGACACTTTCCAAAAAAGATTGTATGGGGTTATCTGCAGTGCGTTTTTGTAAGGAAACTAATGTAAAGTGATCTTAAGCACAAGGGCTTAAAAGACGAAGAAAATAACAGCTTTGCACGGAACAAAAACTTTAAAATGGTATTAATTGTTTGAAAGAATATTTCAAACTTAATTCATTTAATTACAAAATTAAAGTAAGATTGGCTAACTTTATGCAGTCTGAAGAGCAAAAAATTCAGAATATATATTTCAATAACATTGAATGTCATTTGTATTAACCGATATAAGTGTTTCTTTAATTTTGAACAATTTGATACCTTCTAGAGATTGCCCAAAAGTTGAAAATTGATGTAAAATTTCTTGTATTAAATTTTTCGAAATTCATTAAATATATGTATGCAATTGAAACTTGAAAGTTGTTAGAAAAAAATCAGATCTCTCTCTCTCATCATTCCCTCAGTCAAAAATAATTTTTCTACTTAACAGCTACATTATACATGACCACCGAAAAATATAGCACTCCCTATCTAGAGGTAGGAAACTACAAGTTTGAAATTGTTCACAACTTTAAATATTTGGTATCTGAATTGAATGCCTTAAACGACATCGAACCTGAGATCCGCAGCAGGGTTACAGCTGCTAACCGATGCTTTTTCGGCTTAAAAAAGTACCTAAAATCTAGTTTCGTCAGTCGAAAAACGAAAATTTTGATATACAAATGCTTGATTCGGCCTATTCTCACTTATTCATCTGAAACGTGGACATTGACTGAGAAGGACAAAGAAACCATTTGCATTTTCAAAAGAAAAACTTTAAGAAGCATATTTGGTGGAATAAAATGTGAGAATACATGGAAAAGAACTAATTCTGTGTGAGCTCTATAAATTATATAAAGAACCAGATATTGTTAAATTTATCTCAATACAGAGATTAAAATGGGGTTACAAAAAAATTTTCTTGGCTCGCCCCTTGGGCACTAGAAGAGGATGACCGAAACTCCAATGGCATGACTGCCTTGAAAACGACCTAAAAACACTAAAAGTGACAAACTGGATGACACTGTCCAAAAACAGGGGGTTCTGGTATACACTTCCGAGTAAAGCAAAGACCCACTCTAGGTTGTCAGTCCAATGAAAAAGAACAGCTACATTAAAAATAACAAGAAATATTTCTCTTTTAGCCTAACTTCTAGATACCTAGTCACAAATGTAACTATACCTCTGCACGCATTAATAAATCGTGGTGGGAAATCCCAAGTTCATGTACTTAGAATACATTTTTTATAAAAGAAAATTTCTTAATTACATTTTGGTAGTTTCCTTAACTTTATAAGCATAATTCATGTTTTGCATGTATTATTTTGTAATATATTATACATACAAAACATATATTATTCTTATAAATTTAAAGAAACTACTTTACATGTATTATAATCAATTATCAATTAAAAGAAAAATTATATTTTCATATTATTGGCCATCTGTGAATGTTTTGTTGGATATATTTTTGGAAAATTTCAAATTTTAACCAAAGAACTGTTTTAAAGTTTTTCTTCCTTGAGAGAATTGCAGTTATACTATCCTATAATTTATATAACTATTAAATAACATTAGAACTAAAACAAAATTATAAAAAGAAATATAAAGAATAATTATGAAACATAATAAGTAGATTTAAAGAAAAGTCTTTGATTACTATTTTACTTATTTAAAAAAAAATCTTAGAACACATAAGTTTTCTCACAAGTTTCAATCATCTAATTATGTTGTTGTTAAGTACACTTGCTTATTTCCACTAAGCTACATTATACATGCTTAACAGCTACATTATACATGAGACCACCAAAAAATATAGCACTCCCTACCTAATGCATTAAACGACATAGAACCTGAGATCCGCAGCAGGGTTACAGCTGCTAACCGATGCTTTTTCGGCTTAAAAAAGTACCTAAAATCTAGTTTCGTCAGTCGAAAAACGAAAATTTTGATATACAAATGCTTGATTCGGCCTATTCTCACTTATTCATCTGAAACGTGGACTTGACTGAGAAGGACAAAGAAACCATTTGCATTTTCGAAAGAAAAACTTTATGAAGCATATTTGGTGGAATAAAATGTGAGAATACATGGCGAAGAAGAACTAATTCTGAGCTCTATAAACTATATAAAGAACAGATATTGTTAAATTTATCTCAATACAGAGATTAAAATGGCCAGGACATTTGAGCTGGATGAACGACAATCGGGCACCAGAAGAAGAGGACGACCGAAACTTCGATGGCGTGACTGCCTTGAAAACGACCCAAAAACACTAAAAGTGACAAACTGGATGATCTTGTCTAAAATAAGGGGGATTCTGATACGCACTCCTGAGGAAGGCAAAGGCCCACCCTGGGCTGTCAGGCCAATGAAGAAGAACAGCTACATTAAAAATAACAAGAAATATTTCTCTTTTAGCCTTACTTCGAGATATCTATTCACAAATGTAACCAGACCTACGCATGCGTTGATACTCCATGTTGGTAAGCCCCAAGTTCATCTACATAGAATACATTTTTTATAAAAGAAAATTTCTTAATTACATTTTGGTAGTTTCCTTAAATTTATAAGCATAATTCATGTTTTACAAGTATTATTTTGTAATATATTATACATGCAAAACATGTATTATTCTTATAAATTTAAAGAAACTAATTTACATGCATTTTAATCAATTATCAATTAAAAGAAAAATTATATTTTCAGATTATTGGCCATCTATGAATGTTTTGTTGGAAATGTTTTTGGAAAATTTCAAATTATAACCAAAGAACTGTTTTGAAGTTTTTCTTCCTTGAGGGAATTGCAGTTATACTATCCTATAATTTATATAACTATTAAATAACATTAGAACTAAAACAAAATTATAAAAAGAAAGATAAAGAATAATTGTGAACCATAATAAGTAGAGATTTTAAAAAAATTCTTTGATTACTATAATTTACTAATTAAAAAAAAACTATCTTTGAACACAAGTTTTTCTCACATAATTCAATCATCTAATTATATTGTTGTTAAGTACACTTCTTATATTTCCTTAAGCAATATAATTTGAAATAATGATTGAAGAAGAAACTCAAATATAAGGTGAATAGATGAAACGCCAAGCTTGAGATGTCACAATGATGTTGAGTAAGCTGCCGGAAAATTCCAGTATAAATTTGTAATGAGATGCTGCCACTGGTAATATATATGGAAACCCATATTTTCATATAGTTTGAGTAAAAAACTAATGCCTGAACGATGCAAAAAATGAAAAAAAATCAACTATTGATAGCATGCGGTTTTCAAGAGATTTCATTAATCAAATTTTACTGCATCCTGACCTTTTTATTCCCTCTATATATTGGAATCAAAAAAGTAATAAACGGCCTGCGAAATGCCAGGCGCATTAACCGGTCCTACTTTGACAATATACAGTATACTCATGGAATACCCAGGGGGTATCGGATACACCAAAGATGCATCAAAAGCCTCTTTGATTCTAAAGAGAGGTGCATTGTGGTGATTATGATCAACAATGGCTAATACACTGGTTTTGTTATCCACATTTTACAAGAAGCTGAAATTTCAGCCATTTGCACTTTGCATGATATATTTTCAGTCAAACGAATTTTGCTTTGATCTCCAGTCTTTCCTACAATTACTTTTTGTGCTTTTACTTCTGCGTGATTGAACAATTTCTTGAAAATAGTAAATTATGAAAATAATTATGAGAGAATAATTTAAAATTTTGCTTTTTAAATATTCATATTCAACAATGCAAACAAAAATGAACAATGATGTAAATTGATTGTTCTGCATAGTAAAGTATCTTCCAGTCTGTCTCACAAAAATACATAATTTGCTTTTGCAGTTTCAATACAATAACAAGAACTTGCATAAGAAATGATCATGTATACGACTTTTTAGAGCGGCTGCTTTATTTATCCAGTGAAGTCCGGTTGCACGTAATTTTAGAAGATATGGACATTGTTTCCTTTTCGTGGTATTTGCATTTGCTTTAAAATATTACGATGCTGATCAAGCAGTTTTAAAATTATTGTTTAACTGTAAAGAAAATTAATTTTTCCCTCTAAAAATAAAATTAGTTCAGTTTTATATTATCATAGCTATAATTTCTTCGATGCGTTTCTAATTTAAGAATGTGACTACCAATATACAATTATGAAAGTTTAGTTAGTTATTTTGTAATTTCTTTATAAACAAGTAAGAAATTGCTGATTTCTTCGAAGAGGAAAAAACATTCAAAAAATTTGGTGAAAATGAAAATGAGTTTCCTCGGCTTTCTGCTTAAAATTTTATGCCAATTACACTCGTTTGTCTTCATTTCGGAAGAAAAAAACCTCTATTTTACAATTCATCATGATAGAGAAAAATGTGCGATAATATCCATTTGAATGTCAAAAAAACAAAACATTGCTCTTCCTTTTTAATATTCTATATTCCGTTGTTTTCTGAGCTTAAAACTGTTCGTCGCTTTCCTTGATAAGTATCTGTTACTTCAAACAGACCTTTTGCAAGATTGAGTTTAGAAACACAAAGAGGAGGAAAATTATATAACTTAAAACAAACAATACCATCAATATGTTGCTGGTGAACTCAAGTTTTTTTACATCAAATCAACATGAAATTAAATGCACCTCAGAAAAACGAAAGCTAAAACGTAATATAAAGCAGTTACTTTTTTCTTATTCTTTAGCATATTTTATATACCTAATGATAAAGTGATGAAGATATTTTACTTTTGTGTTACAATGTTACATTTACAAATGCAGCTAAAAATGTAAGTAAAAGTATAAATATTTAATATATCAATAAGTAAAATTTTTTAATAAATTATTTAATACTTCAATTTTACCATTAATGATAGCAGCAGTGGTTAAATAGCTTATGAGCTTCTTAATAAGACTTAATGCTTATTTCCCTTTTTTATAATAAACCAAATATTTAAAATCAATACATTAAAGTTATTATTATTATGCTACCGCATTTTATGCAACTAATGATAAAATGATGAAGATATTTTACTTTTGTGTTAATTTTGTACTTTAGTGATTGTAAATTTATAAATGAAAATAAATACTGTCTCGACCTATAAATTCTCATAACTGATCTGAACTGCCTGATTACATACTTTATCAGTATCAGTTATTGTAGTCAACAGTAATAGTTTTTTTACTCAAAGTATATGAAAAAATGGGTTCCCATATATATTACATATTGCAGCATCTCATTCCAAATTTATACTGGAATTTCCCGGCAGATTACTCAACATCATTCTGACATCTCAAGCTTGGCGTTTCATCTATTCGCTTTATATTTGAGTTTCTTCTTCAATCATTATTTCAAGTTGTATTTCTTAATGTAAATATGATGTGTACTTAACAACAACACAATTAAATGAATCAATAAAGTGAGAACAGCTTATAAGTCAAAACATTAGTTTTGTTTGAATAAGTAAATTAGTAATGAAAAATTTTTCTTCAAATTTCTACTTATTATTTTTCATAATTATTCTGCATACTTCTTTTTAAAATTTTGTTTTTTTATCAATGAATTTTAGGAGTTTAAGTGCAATTTCCAAGGAAAAAAAACTACAAAACAATTCTCCGGTGATAAGTTGAAATTTTCCAAATATGTATGCAACAAAGCATTCACACAGATGGCCAATAACAAGAAAATATAATTTTTTTAATTGATAAATTATTAATGGAAAACATGTATTATTGATATAAATTTACAGAAACTACCAAAGTTTAAATAAGAAATTTTCATATATAAAAAATGTATTCTAGGCACGAAAGTTATAGACATAACCACCGTGATATATAAATACATGCGGAGGTTTGGTTGCGTTTTTCATCAAAGCTCTAACAGTAACGGTAAAAGAGAAGTACGTCGATTATTGTTGTTGCATACGTTGATTAGAGAAGAATGTTATTAGTTAGAGCAAATGATAAAAATTTTTGTTTTTCTCTGTCGTGTTGCATATTATAGTTAATAAATATTAATTATAAAATTTTTAAGACATAGAATTAAATAAAAAATTTCTTATAGAATATATATATACATATATAATACTTTATTATTTTTCTAAGATAAGAAATTGAATTATGGATTGGAAATAGCTATTCTGTTTCAAGCCATTTCAAATTATTTGCCAAACATACCTGAAGCATGCAAATTTTCATCTTGATATGTAATTCTGTGTTAACTTTTAAATAGCAAAAGAGAAAATACTTTAAAAAAAATGGATGAAATGCATTTTTGTGCCTTTAATCACACTTTTTATTCTAGCATTTGAATAGGTTTTCAATAAAGTTTTCCTTCACTCTAATTTGTGTGAATCTCTTCTTTAAACTGGAATTTCGAAGAGTTTTTTTACATCAGCAACAATAGATTTGTGTGAGAATTTGAATATTAAAAATTGCATTAGAATTAAATTTACCAATGAAATCAATTTTACAATTTCACATTTAAATATGCTAATTAAGCATTCATGTAACTTTATAAATTTTTTATCAGGCAGTAAATATTTATATTCAATAATAGAAAAGAAACGGGCAGGAATTTATAGTACATAAATTGAAAGTAAAAGCTCTTTCATGAATATTTAAATCCAAAACTCTACGAAAGTTCTTTTAAAAGAAGTGCACAAAAGATCATTTTCAAAAGAAAAAAAAACCTTCTATAAAATTGCATCTTTCAGGTATGTTTTACAAATAATTCTAAATGGTTTGAAACAGAAGAAATTTTTTCAGTTCCTAATTCTATATCTCGTCTAAGGTCAATAATAAAGTTTGTTCTACATATAAGAACATTTTTTATTTAAATTCTCTAATAAAGTATTAAAATTTTTATGCAACTGAAATACATTAAACATATGTATTTAGTTGCAACTTGAAATTTGGTTGAAAAAAATATGGTTTCAACATTTGATTACCCAAATGAACTTTTTCAGCTTAACAGCTACAACATATAAAGAATGGAAAATTAGGACAGGAAAATTTTTTTCATCGTTAGTACTAGATATCTTGTCACAAATGAAACAGCTTTCAGATGCATTTACTAATCATTGTGTTAGTTACGTAAATTTTCCAGTCTAGAACACTTTTACACAAAAGAAAATTTCTGATTTAATTTTTGGTAGTTTCATTCAATTTATAAGAATAATATATGTTTTAAATTATTAAGTTTATAAAAAAATTTTATAATTTCACATTATTGACCATCTATAAATGTTGGGTTGGATAATATTTTGGAAAATTCCAACTTATCACTGAAGAACTGTTTTGTAGTTTTCTGCCTTGAGGGACTTGCAGTTTTAGGATTATATATTTTATGTATTAGTTAACATTGATACCAAAACAAAATTTAAAAAAAATTCTACGGATCAATTATGAAAAATAATATAACAAGAGTTTTAATTACTCTAATTTACTTATTCAAATAGTACCAATCTTTAGACACATAAGCTGTTCTAACTAGATTGATTCATGCAAATGTATTTGTATGAAGTACACATATAATTTCCTTTAAGAAATATCACTTGAAATTCACATTGAAGAAGAAATTCAAGATTATAAACTCAGATAAACCTCATATGTATATTTCCAGACCCTATTTCTATGTCTGATATTAAGGAAATAATGAGGTATGTTGTATAAGAACATTTCTTATTTAATTTAATGTATTAAAAATTTTACATAATATTTATAACTTATATAAAAGATGCTATTTTAGTAATTTTGACAAAAAAATCTTGTACAATCGAGAAATTCTTGCGAACTGTTGCGAGATTTCGAAGTTCATTTTTTCATCAAGTTTTGAAGACACTCTTAAACAACATGATGTGACGGGCTACAAAACTTATCCACTTTGTCCAAAATACAATGGGACTCAAGTTGCTAATGCCCACATTTTGGCCTGCATCGTTTTAAATAAATGCGAGTTATTCTCGAGCGCTGAAGTTGTGCTCCATTGTTTCAAGGCGTTTGGGCTCATGAACCTGGTTTGATGTTGATTTTACGCCACAACGCAAATATTAGCTAACACTTGAAATAAAAACATTCTTCTCCTTAAAAATTATTTGCAGTTTCGCAACCAAAAATTATGAAAAGAAAATCTGAAGAGAGGAACTAAAACAATTTCTTAATAATCTTTTTATAAGGTGTGATTATTATTAGATTTTACTTTTAAATTACAAAATAAATGAATTCTTGACTAATATAAATTAAAAAAAACTCTAATCCTTCAACAGAAATACTATTGAATGAATTTTTTTAACATAAAGTATATATTTCTAAAATAATTTTTGGCCCAATCAATCAAATGGCTTAAAAATATTTATCAACAAGAAACCAAGGAATAAAAATAATTATTTGCCAATTATAAAAAATGTTTCACAGCCTTTTTTTCTCGTTGTCTCTACAGTTTTTGATAAAAAGTAGCATAGAAAATTGACAGAAAAGTTATATTTACTGAAAATGTTAAAAATCATTTAAATATATGTTAAAAATTAGTTTTCCGCATTAAAATCACAGATTCTGCTACCTGATATACAAAAGCATGTATGTCAAAACACACTATTTTATAAAAAATATCCTATATTATTAACTACTTAATAAAAGGGAAAGTTTTAATAAATAAAATTAAATGTCTTTAAGACATAAAATTGAAACGAAATGCTTGAATTATAAAAGTAAAATTGATTTAATTAATGTTCATCAGCTGATATATAAATCTGGTATGATATAAAATGCATTCGTATCGACGTGCTATTCTTTTGATCCGAAACTAATTTTTAAAAAAATGGCACATTTCTAAAGAAAAATTCCTAACCAGTGAAAAATTCATTTGTCTCATAGAGATTGTATTTCAGCAATATATTATTCGTGCTTTAAAATCAAATCTTTAAGAAATTTTGTCATGAATGCAACGTAAGTAAACAATCCTTTCAAACAAATGTGGTATTTATAATTTGTTCTCAATTTTGCAAGGTTCATTATAAGAAACACTGAGAAAAATTGTTCTATATGAAAATTTCTCCCTTAATTATTTATGGCGCTAACATTGAAGGAATAAAAATCAGTATAGTTATTATCACAGTTTTAATGCCTGAAATGCTCATGCTATAATCGCCCTGTTTATATTTGGTTCGAAATGTGTTCTTTAAAAGTTATAATCGTACAACGGAAATAAAATTCCGCAAGCGTTTTCTGAAATATTTGGAATTTTGCTTCAGAAATTTAGATATTTATGTTTGTTTTCAAAACCACAACAAATCTTTTAAACAGGAATCCTGGGATTAAATAAAACGTGATTTCTAAAGGCTATAATTTTGTGAATTGGAATTAAATCGAATCTTGGCATTAATCTATGTAAAGTATAATTGCGAGAAAGAACAAGATATATGATAGACTGATAGAGAACAACTTTCAATAAAACGGTAATAAAAAAAATTAAACAATGCTGTGTCTCTGATATCTATTCATTCGAGTTAAATTCAGAAACCGATAGAACAAAGAGGAAAAGAAAAGTAATTGTAAGGCATATTTTTTGTAGGTAATTCTACAGCATCTTAAATGCGTAGAAATCTAAAGAAAAATTTAAACACAAACTTTCAAAAACTGTATAACGGACTTTAATATATATCAGATTATATGCATACTTACATTTGTATTTACAACACGTTAATAAGTATGGAATTAAGCCTTTCTCCATATTAAAATTATGGAACTATAATATTTACACATTTCGGAGTTTTTTTATATTATGCTAAACCTGTGCGAAAATCTAGAAATTTTAAAGTGTAATAAATTATATACTTTTTAAAAATGTAAATTATATTTATATTTACAGGTTAATATTTATTTAAGTATCTACACAATTTTATAAATTCTCTGGCAGTAGAGTGAAGATATTATTTCAATAATATGCTTGTGATTTAATTACAATCATAAAAACATTTGGTTTTATGCTTGTGAGTCAATACAGAATAGGCAAAATTATGATAAAAATTTAACACCAACACATTAAAATCCGCATTCAATTCATTTCTTTTATTATTACCAGAGACATTGACAAAAATTGTCTACATCTCTCTAAAGAACTCAACAATTACGTGAAAAAAAGACAAGTAATATTGCAAATAATATATTTTATATAAGAAAATTTCTAATTTAAAATTTGGTATTTACATTGAATTTATATAAATAACAAATGTTTTATACTCATGCGCATTATTAATTCAAGAAATTGATGTTTTCAAATAAATTGCCTTGTCTGGATGATTTGCTGGATACGCTTGTGTAATATGACAAGTTATTGTGTGCTAATCACAGTTTTACATTTTATTTTTTCTGAGATACTTGCAATTAATCGTTCCTGTAATTTAGATATTAATGAGAAAGTTGGCTAACATTAATTTAAAAGGGATTTCTTCTGAATAATTAACTTGTAAATTAAAGAAAATAAATTCAAAGAATGATTTTAATTTTTAAATTACTTTCTTCAAAACATTAATCCCTACAAATACTTATTATTAGATTGATTCACTTAATTGTCCTGTTATTGAAAAGCATATTATATCTGAGAACAATCGGGTTTTAATATAAACATTGCAATAGATATTACAAATTTAAAGTGATAGAGATCCAAATCGGAGAAGAATAATGTAGAATGCTAGGAAATATTAGTTTAACGTTTGGGCTGTGATGCAATCTTTTGAGTTAAATACACAATCATTCATTTAGATAATTTCTCTCAAGAATATGCACTGTTCTTTCATCACTTCGCACTTCATGTTTTGGAACTTCAGTGTTTCACGGGATTTTCCAAAATATTCATCACAAATGAAAATGAAATTAATATAACCACGTCGGCAACCACATTGCGGAAAGGAATTTTTGTGCTGATGCACTAGAGAGCAGAATATCTGCATGTCAAACAAAGAGAGGAGTTGATTCAGAGTACATACAACGGCCCTTCATAAAGGTGCGTGGTTGGTTTTTGGTGAGATATCGACCAATGAAATTACGGTGAGGCTGGCTCACATCATAAAGAATAAATGATTTGTCGAAATGACAAAAAAAGACATCATAACCTTTATCGATGGCTACTTGGTCCCCCTGACCGATGAAGACCTTGAGATGACAAAGTTTGCAAATGAGTAACAAAACGAAAAGAAAACGAAGAAGAAACTGAAAAGCTTGGCCTTACCCGGAAGAATCTGCAATAGACGAGCAAAATATCAAGAGGGATAACAATCAGCACAAGACGATAATATGGTTCAAACTGTCGAGTTCAGCAATCGTGTTGACAGGATTATGTACTTGTACAGAGGAATTTTGGAGGAAAAGAAGCCGTGTGATCCACACCAAACATATCATTCTGTATGACCAAATGGACTTTTAAGTAAGTATTTTCAAATGGTAAAAGTTATTATAGAGAAAAAATATCGTTAATGTCCCTAATTTCATTTCTCTTGAAAAATATTAACATATTTTCCATTTTCATGTAGTTTCACATTCTGCAATTAGTAGATTCCGAAATCTACATGCATTGAACTACTGAGAAATATCAGCAAGTTTGATTTCATTTGCTATTTTACAAATGTGGTATACATTATTTAGTAACTTACAATAACGAATGTATATATTAAGAATGCTGTATGATTTTTAAAGAAATATAGTAGCGTTTTAATTATAATTCCAAAATATTAAATTAAAACAAAAAAATTATCCATGTTCTAAATTTGAAAATAATTTTTAACGTCTGCTTTCAAACTATTTTGTTACTTTCAGATGCTTCTATAGAAGAATTTCTTCATATTGAACTTAAGAACATTTACTTCATTTTTACATTACGTTTTTCTTCAAATTAACAATGATACATATAAAAAAACTAGATTTACAAGATTATATTGATATTAATTTTACATTTGAACTCCATTTTATAAATTCTTACTTTTATATTTACTCAAATTTATAAATTGTATTAGAGAGACATTTTCGCCATATTGAGCTATGGAGACTCTCGTTGGCATTTTGAGTGCCAGAAGAAGCACATCTTAGAAGAAATTCATCTGAGGCAAGTCGTTGATAAACAGGTAATATTTTTTCAACAACTTGCTCTGACAGCTGAGTCTTCATTGAAGAATGTGCTTTTGGTTTATTACCCCTTGCTTTAGCTCTTTTAAAAAAGCACCAAGATTCTTTTCCTTCAGGGCATTTGCTGTGCTGGGGCTTTGCATCAGTTGACATGCAATGATACAAAGTAGCAAATATTGAAATTTTTACTTTCTCCATATCTGGTGCATTGTCAACAATTGCTTTTCGATAGAAATTTTGCAATTTGCAGATAGTGTTTTCTGTCAAATTTCCTCGCTTCCGTCCACCAAGTGTCACACCTTTTGTCTTCCACTCTTTCACTTTATTTCGAAGACCTGTACCAAGTCGTTTTGCAACATGGTTGATTTTTTCTTCTGTTTCATATGGTGTATCGGAACCGTAAATTTTTTTCAATTAGATGCTGGTAAGTTTTGGCATCACCATCAGAAAGTATTGTGGTATACCTCATTTTACATTCTGATACTGACCTTTCCCAAAGAATGTAAGCAGCTTTCATCTCCATACTTCCCGAAGAACCATCAAAATTTTTCTGGCAAACAGAAACATGACTCTTTTTCCATATATTGAATTCTGGAGAATTATCACCAAGATTTTTAGATGTTATCATGCAATTATGACAGTATTTTGACAAAATTTCAAAATCTATGACTAGACCTGTCAAAATATCTATCACGATACATATTCCGTATAAGGAGGTGTGTCCTCTCTTATGCCATGTGCTGTCATAAGAAACTTTTACATCAATGATGTCGTTTTCCTGGAAGGAAAGATTGGCCTGCACATGAGCATGACGGATACTTTCACGTGAAACACGTAACATTTCCATTTTCTGTTCTTCATTCTTTTGACACAGATTATCTAAACATCTTGTAAATGTTTTTGAATCCATAGATGGTGCTCCAAGTATTGGAGAAGAGGTCAACAAAGCTGCATGACCTCTTCCAATAGCTAAAAAAGCATTGACAAGATTGCTGTTTATATCAAACTTTCTTGTTGGCAATTCTCGTTCACTTGAAAATGCAGATCCAAAGCATTTCCAGCAAGTTTTGCACACAAGTTCTAGTTTCACTGAATATCCATAAGTATTCAGCTGTCGAATATCCAAAGAATTATCACCACAGTCACTGCAAGGGACATTTTTCAGCAAATTTGAAAATATATCTGAATTAATAAAAACATATTGAGATGGCGAACAAATAGGGACAGAAGTAGAAACAGTTTCTAATGAATCATTTTGTGCACGTATTTCCAATTCCTTCTCAACTGCCCAACGTTTCAACGAATTTTTCTTTGAAGCAATATTTCTTTTACTCGGCCTTTTTTTAGGCTTTCTATATTTAGAATGAACAGCATCCATATTTAAATTTAAAAGCTAAAACTATAGTCGTAAGAAAGTAGCTAATTCTGAAAAGAACTGTTTTATCAAATAAAATGAACTCAAAAGCAAAACCGAAAGTAAAATAGAAATTCAAAATTCAAAACCGAAATTAGAATAAACAAACATTAAGCAGTAAATGTAATGTAAATAAGTGTTGCCAATTCATTAAAGATAAA
The DNA here is from genome assembly GCA_037975125.1 of Latrodectus hesperus. NCBI lineage: Eukaryota > Metazoa > Arthropoda > Arachnida > Araneae > Theridiidae > Latrodectus > Latrodectus hesperus. Next base: position 35,913 of record JAJQOW010001624.1, read on the forward strand.
AACAATCATCATGGAAAACTTTGTAAGGCTTGCTGACAGTAGAAACTGTTTCAGTTGATTAAGATTTTTAGCATACGAAATCAACAGCCGAACTACTTCAAAATGTCAACAAAGGGGCGTGGTTATTTATAAAAATGTCGATATTTCTGCAAAAATTTGTCAGAAACGAAATTTTTTTATTTAGTTAGCACTTATTACATTTATTAATATTAGATAGAAATAAAAAATTTGATATTTTAGTGATATTTTGCTTATATGAAAGTCCTGTGTACCCTTAAATGAACATGATTTGATATTATATCATTTAGCTTGCATGCACTCTCTTACACAGCAGTGCTCATCTACAAAGTACATATACATATCCATTGCCAAAGTGCGTTTTCTGAAGGAGGTAGTGGCAAAATCTGAAAATGTCCCCAATTGTATTCTAAACATTCAGGGAAGTAGCTTTGCACGTTGCAGGCATGTTAGCTGATGGAGAAATATTCGGAATTGTCTTGCTGATAAAAGATATTGGACACCACCTGATAGTTAGGGTACTGTAACCGGCCGCAGCACATCCTCCACATAGCGTTGAGCTGTAAATACCAGTGCCGTGAATACGAACTAGAAGTGACCTGGAATATTACGCAATGGCACTCCAAACCATAATGCGTGTTGTCGCATGGTGGGATGTTCCACAATTGCTGCAGGACTGGACTTTTCTTCTCGTCGAGACCACACTCTTACTGAAAAATCAGTCACTGTCACTGAAAAATCAGAAGCGTGTTTCATCTGAGATGACGATTCTGTGTCACTCCGTCATACACATCGGTTTAATTCGGCACTTGTCCAGATGTTCGCTTCTGTGCTGTTGGGTCAATAGCAATCTTTTTAATGGACGTATGAGTGCAGGCCTCAAGCAAAAATTTGACAGCAAATAATTCTGTTAGATATTGAAGCATCTAGGATTTCGGTAGATGTGCTTTTTGGGGTTGTCACCTCACCCATCGGAACCGTCGATAGACGCGTACTGACGTCATTCAGGCGGCTCCTTGCACTACGCAAACATTCCACAGTTCCTTCTTTCAACCATCTTTACCCCAGCCTTTGCATGGTGAACGCGTCCAAGTGACTGTCAGCTGCGATTTGCAGTAAAGAACAACTCGTCTTCTCAGTCCAATCACCATGCTCCTCGTAAACTCATTTGTCAAATCAACCTGACTCCGTTGATGTTGGTCTACTATTTTCTGCAATTTTAAGTGTCCTTAGTGACAAAAACAAATTTTACACGATTATTTTACAAGTGGCAATAAGGACTCGAATATTGCCCACTCTAGTGGTTTCTCACCTTATATCTTATTCTAAGTGCGCTTGAGAAGTTCGCCTTTTACATTATTTGCATAACTCAGTAAGGAATTTCCTGGTCCCTTCTTCTTCGCCTTGCATTTTCAATATTAGGGAGTGTATGAATTAATTATATATAAGGTTTGAAATTTTGAAGTACAGCGCGAAAGAAAATCCATAAAATAATAATCAATAACAGCGAGGGTACTTGATACACGGTAAATTTATATTTGTTTAGGTTTATTTATTCACATGCATTAAATAAAATTACGGAAAAGTAAAATGTCTTAAAAATAATATATCATTAGCATTATAAAATACAATAAGCATATTGATAACATTAGAGTATAGGTTTGAAATTTTAAGGCATTATAATAGAAATTGAAATATTGAGGCCGATAAAATGGCACATGAGGCTGGTTATCATTGATATCGTATTATATAAATGCAGGGATTACTTTAAATATTTTATCAAGATTATGGTAATAAATACATTATTAAAACATCTTTAACTTCTATTTTTACTTACATATGGCAAGGAGTGATGTTATGAAAGACAGAATTTTAATTATCATACAATTGATTATTTTGCTTAAATTAAATGCATTTTTACTCTGTAAGCACTTTTATCTTCTGCCTAATCTTCTTTGAAACAAAATATCTAGTTTATGGAGAGTGCTAAAGAGGGCATGTATTTGAAATATAAAATTTGTATTGCAAACTCTTATATCTTCAACGTAATATTCTTCAAAAGAGTTTGTCCAATGAACAGAGTGCGCTTAAGAGGGTATATTTTTTATAAACATAACCTTTTCGCTACTATATAAGGAAACTCAAAAATAGCACTTTGAAATTACTAATTGGCTTTTGTGTTTCAGACAACTTGAATGTTGATATTATTTGAAGCCTCTGAATTAAGATCAAAGTAATGTAATCTTTGTGCAGTGTTTGATTTAACTTTTTTATTTTTATTTCTTTCTTTTAAATTTGACTTTGAACATGAGAAATGCCTTTTCAAAATAACAGGCATTTTTCTTGAGTATTGGCCAAAAATTTTAAGACTAGTGAACAATGAAAAAGAGTAATAAAAATGAACAACAAGGTTATATTTTGCATGAACTCCAAAATAATTTTATGTCAAAAGTTGGGAGAATAATAATGAAATTTCTTTTCCTTGCAAAATGAATACAACATTCGCATAAAATGATCAGCAGCAGTGAGCGAAGCATAAAAATTGTTTTATTTCATTTTAAACCTAAGTGTAATAGCATTACTCATATTTAACTATTATATTAAACTGCATATAAACTCTCATCAAAACCTATTGAAATCTTTTGAGCCCCAGCCATTGAAGCATGGAGTATTAATAAATAATATAAACTGTAATTTCATTGAATTATTAGCAAAAATTTTATGCCTAATGATATATGAGTCAAGCAAGGTTGTATCAATTAAATTTTATTTATTACTCTTGGAATGACATATGTCATTTACTGGATCAAGTTAGAAGGAAATTATGGTCGAATTTATTCTATGTTTATGAATAAGTGTTGTTTAATCTCGTAATTTATACCACTTTTTCTCAAGCACCCCATCAACATTCAAAGCATCCTGATTTGATTTCATGACTTTTAACGTTCATAAACTCTTCATACCCCAGTGTTCTTGGAAGAGTTAAAAATCCACGTAGTTTATCATACAATAAATAATTGAAAATGTTAATTTTTTTCTTTACTTAATAATTTTTAAGTGAACTAAAATAAAGAAATTATATAATCAAATGACTTTAGATTATTTCTTAATATTTGTCTCCATGTAATGTTTAAACAATATAAAAGAAAAATAATAAATACTGAAAACTGTAAAAAAAAATACCATATAAAATATATATATTTATCTAAAGAAACAAATTTGGCAATGCATAGAAACCCTCATCAAAACCTATTGAAATCTTTTCAGCTCCAGCCATTGAAGCATGGAGTATTAATAATTAATATAAACTGAAATGTCATTGAATATTTAGCAATAGTTTTATGCCTATTGATATATGAATAATGCTTCGCGTTATTCATATATCCTTAGGCATGAAATTATTGTTAAATATTGCAGCACATGAAAATAGGTTTAGGTAAAATTTCACTTTTTTTCTTAGTGTTATATTAAATTTAAGATTTATTACTCTGTCTTTGGATATGAATTTGGATAACAATGAGTGACATACTTTTCTTTAATAGTTAGTGCTAGAGATCTGATCACAAATGAATCCAAACCTCAACACGCATTTAAATGTTACAGTGCGGTCTCGAAACCTTCCTGTCTGGAATACATTTTTATAAAAGAAAATTACTTATTTAAGTTGTGGTAGTTTCCGTTAATTTAAAACAATAATACATGTTTTACATGAAAACTTCATTATTTTAAAAACTTTATATGTTCATACTATTGGCCCTATGGGAATGCCTTGTTGGATATATTTTTGAAAACTTCAACTTATCGTCGAAGAACTTATTTGTACGTATTTTCCGTATAATAAATGTATAATAAATGAAATATGCTTCGTGTTATTCATATATCCTTAGGCATAAAATTATTGCTAAATATTGTAGCACATAAAAATATGTTTAGGTAAAATTTCACTTTAGTTTTTTTTTCTGAGAGTTATATTAAATTTAAGATTTATTATTTTGTTTTTGGATATGAATTTATTAAT
>JAJQOW010001625.1:0-39746 GCA_037975125.1 Latrodectus hesperus
AAAGATAAGTATAAATAAGACTTTTAAAGATAAGTATTTAAACTTATATAATGCTGCCATCTATTGTAATGGTTTATAAATAGAGATTGAATTTTTCTCCTTTTTATTTATTTTTTTATTACAAAAATAATTATTTTAAGAATTCCCAAACTTAAAAGTAGTGTTACATAAATAAAAATTAAAAGTAAGTGTGATATTATAAAATTATATCCCAATAATATTCTGAAACTTGACAAAATGCTTATAGCAATAAATAACTTTAGGAAGTCTGAGTGATGTTATTAAACTGCTGGGAAAAATAATTATTAATTTTATTATTTTAAAATATATTTTTATCAATATAATTAATGTAATTCTTTATTATAATTAATGTATATTCTTTATACATAAATTATATATATTAAGAATATATAAATAACAACAGAATTGTATAGATTATGAATCATGTTAAACAATAGCATATTTTATGAAAAATAAAATTTATAATTTTTAAATATTTTCTATCTACAAAGATTTATTTCTTAATTTTAAATTTATCAGCATTTTTAGATTCTGTTAATTCATCAAACCAGCAGATATTGCATTTTTTTCTTATTTTTCAGTCTCTTAATTCTTTCTATTGGATCTTAATTATTGATTTTGGATATTTCAGCATTGGATTTCTGCTATTGCTTTGCTTATATTGTCTATTTTATCAGTAAATGTATCAAAAAGTTAAAAAATTTTATTTCCAGTTTTATTTCGAATGTTATAAGTAAATTTCATATTTTGCAAAAATTATTCTTGATTAAGAGTTAATGCTAAAGACCATTAAATGTTCACACATAGGATTTTTTACTTTAGAGAAAGTAACTGTGTTTTATATATTACTGATGATTCATGAAAAGTAATTCTTCTTATTCATGAATCATCAGTAATATATAAAATAATGAATCCGTGAGCATATCTAAAAATTTTAATATAGAATTTCATTGTTTCCTAATTCAAACTATTTAAAAAATTTAGTATCTCATTTTGCAAAAAATATTTGTCCCTCTATTTTTAAAAATAGTTTTCAAGTTTTTATTTAGAAGAGACCTAAATATTTAGATTAATTTTTCGAGACTCATTTTCATTTAATATAATTCTAAATGTGAAATTCACATTTAGAATTATATTAAATTGAAAATGTTGCTAAAAATGTTGCAAATCGCGCGATTTGCAGTGCTTATCTAATAGTATCTATGTAGAGAATTATTTTAAGCTAGTGAGTTCCTAATTCAAAAATGTGACAATAGAAAAAATCTGGAAAATGTACATGTATGTGCACACAAAGAAGAAACCTGGATCATCCATTTTTCGTTCTTCAATACTTGTTAAGATCGAATTCTGGATATTCTATTCCGAAGAGCTTCGTCTTAGCGATAGTTTGCGAATTTAAGTCAATGGGGAGAACCATGAAGGTGAAAGTACGACTTTGCTCTACACACATGCCATAGGTACCCGTTTATAGGGTAGGCAACCATTCACACCTCATTCATACAAGGAAAGGACAAAAACAGGATAGATAGAGAGAAAGTACATCCATGCCCGAACCGGGATTCGATCCCAGGACCTCCTTATCCTCAGTCAGGCACGCTGACGACTAGACAAGTTGGGCGGCTCAAATATCATAGATACCGTGTTTAAAAATGGCATTGATTGACGATAAAAATTTGATAAAAAAGACGATCATTAATGATAGAAATCTATATAAATAAAAATCCCCATTCTTTTTGTTCTCCAAATATTTGTTCAAGGTTGAACTGAGAATAGCTACACACAGTGGAATAAGTATTACATCAGGATGTTGGTCTCTAGTTTTAACATGAAATAGAAGTTATATTTCGGAATTTCGACTACAGAGCTTATATGTAATTCAAACCATAATTAACGCGGATTTGTATTCCCAATAAAATTGCTTATACCATGATGCAATTAATTTAAACAATAATCTATTCTCCATTGGAACTCTTTTCATTTCAAGAATGGATGCATATGATACTTTTTAAAACTGCCACGTGTGCATAGTAACCATTTAGAGCATAGGTTCCCAAACTTTTTTTTTTCTCGTGGACCACTTTCAAAGTTTTGCTTTTTTCGGTAGACCCCTGCTGCTAACAAAAAATACCTAGGTACTAACAAAAACTACTTTAAAAAAAAGTACCTAGGCACCTAAAGTTTAATCTTCTCTGGCATTTTTTTTATAGAAGTTTAGAATAATATCTAGAATTTAGTTTTTACTGCATAACTACCTACTACACTCAAGTAGTAAAACAAATATAATATGATTGATAAATTACAATATACAATAAAAAAATATGTATAACAAATAGGCAGATACTTACTTTTTCCGGCACTGTAAACACTGACATCGATTCACTCACAGTCACACTTTTATGTTTAAGATCCCGGAAACAAATGAGTAACGTTTTGTTCTTGGCATTCGTATTTATACTAATGTAGATTGCAAGCACAGCGCAAGTCGCATTTCATCCCTTTGCTGGTCTAAACAAGCATCCCGGACGAGCGGCCCTTTGCAAGTCTCGACATGTGGTGTACACTTCTACTATTATCTATTGTTCTATGCAATTCTGTGTTTGAACTGAGTCTCGAATATTTTTGAGTACCTACCTAGTGAATGATGCTACCTGCCTACGTTGATAGGTAAATCCAAGACAAAATTTTTGTTCTTTATTATGAAACCAGAAAATGTTTCTTGGACCCCTACTTACAACTTGTGAACTCCTGTTTTCTTTTTACGTCTACGTGGATCCCCGTGTGGTTCCTTATGGACCCCTGGGGGTCCACCTGGACCACTTTGGGAACCTATGATTTAGAGTTAAGATAATATTTTTACAGAATCGGACCCTCTCTTTCTATATTTCCACAATGATATTTTATTTAAACATAATGATTTTTTAATTTTTTTTGGATTTTTAAAAAGTAATGTTTTTGGTTATTGTAGCGTACGTGTTTTTGCTTTTTTCAATACGCCACCAGTTCATTTTTAGCTGAGCTATTAGTGAAATCACATTTCGTGGAGCGAAGCAAAGCTTTTAACGAAGCTAAATAAGTAATAAATATAGTTATTTTTCAAACTAGATTTTCCCGAACGTTAGGTTCATATTTTCCTATTGGAATTTACGGGTAGCGAAAAATGTCGAATTTAGTCCGCCGGTCGCATGCAAATTTCGCTTATAGACAAGTTTATGGTGTAAAATGTCCTAACACAGCACTTTTTTTAATATAATATATGAACTTTAAGCAATATTACTTCGTTTATTTATGTTATTTCAAAAATATTTAAATTACAAAATTAGGAACTTTTCCATTTCGCCGGCACAAATCTCGCCAAGCGAAAATTAAGTCGCCAATTGGGGACAACACACAGTACACACATAAAATTTTTTAAATAAAGTTGTTTTACATAAAATTTTTTAAATTTATTTAATTGTTGCTCTCGTGTTCACGCTATGCGTGGAATGATGAGTGCCAGAGCCTCAATTTATTTACTTATTACATTAGATTACAATTTATCGGGTGATGGATATTTCAAAATCTTATTAATTTTTTATATATTTTTTATGTGAATTTGTTACGATTATTATTTTTTAAGCTATATTTCTAAAATCTGATTTTTTCTAGAGAGATTTTATGAAATTATTAAATTTGTATACATAGCAACATAGCATAAAATTATGAAAAAAAAAAAAAAAAAAAAAAGAGTCGAAATAAAGTCGTTGAAGCCCGTCACATGTTTTTAAAACATAGCAATAAAAGGTTACCAGTGGAGATATTCCCTCTAGCGCCGGTTGTATCATTTTTGGCGACTTTATCGCCTGCGCCGGCGAAATGGAAAAGTACCCAAAATTATTTAAAAATTGATCAATTTTTAATTTTTATTTTGAAAAAAATGAACATCATTTCAAATACTTCTTAAAACAAAAAGTTTGAAGTGCTTAAGTTTGTTTCTATCTCTACGTAAAATATGCTTGTAAACAATTACAAATAGGAATTAGTTTTAATTGTTTTATAATTAATTAATGCCTTATATTAAATAATTTAATAGAAACTAAATTAAGAAAACCATCCATCAAACTGTTCGTGAGATGAAAAATAGTTGTGTGAGAGGGAACGAATATCAAATTATAGTGTCCAGAAAAGGGCAATCAATAATTGCCTTAAGCTGAATATCACATTAACAACGTAAAACATCCAATTACTCTAGCAAATGGAGTTTTTTTTAATGGTATCAAATATAATGATTTTGGATAAACTTGATTCGGTTATATCTAAATTAGATAATTACGAAACTTTATTACAGGAAATTAGATTTTTTTTTAGGAATTCGGAAAGCAGGAGAAATGTCAGTACAAATATATATTATTTTTAGTACGATTTAATTATCCGGGGAAAATCATCCTTAATAAAAAATTGGAAATGGTAGATTTTCTTGCTTTTACCAAATACATTTTTTATATAGCATGTATACATAACTACATATAATTATTAATATAATTATAATGTGTAAAAAATTAAATATTCACAAATATTTTAATTTTCACATATTTATTTCAAAAGAATTTTTAAATTATAAACACATTTTAATTTTATTAGATTTTAAAATAATATTTTTGATTAAAAATACCTCATTCTCCACCATTTTTGGAATGATAGTGAAATAATAGACTATGCAATTTACAAAACTAAAAAACAAGTCGCAGAAGAAAACTAATTTTAAAATAAAATTACAATAAATTATAATAACTTAGTGAGGATTTTTAAGAGAGAATTTACTCAGTAACATTTATTGAAAAATATATATTATGTAGAAGATACGTGCTTGCCTTTTAAAATAATCAATTGTTTTATTTAGTGTAAATATATTTTATTTATAATAATTGAAATCTTAGAGCAATAATGTGTATTTTTATATCTTACAAAATTATATTTTTTTTATCAAAGTGTATTTTTTATATAGAAATTTAACAAATAAAAATAATTTATTATTATTTTTCTTTATGCAGCATAATACTCAGTTCTTTTATTTTTTAAGTAATTTTAAAGTTTTACTGCATTTTAATTAAAAGATTATTGAAAATGTCCAAAAAGTATGTAAAATAATATTAACTGCGCGCGCGCGTTTGATATCTAGAATTTTACGTTCATAAGATGTTCACATTACTTATAAACAAGCATTTTTTTCTGTAGTTCATTATTAGCTAAATATACTAAATGTAAATTAATTACTGAAATCTTTATTTTTATTCTATAATTTAAAATAATGATTTCAGAAAAATTTTCTTGTCTAAAATAAGTTTTGTTCTATAAATATATTTTAAACTATGTGTATGTATATATATAAGAGAGAGATTAAAAATGAATGCACATGTCAACCTAATACTTATTGTTGTTGTTGTTGTCGTGTGCCCAGCTAGGCTGACAATATGGGGTGCGCTGCTCCACTCTTCCAATTGAACCATATTTGGTGTGGAGTCCGACTTCTTCAGTACACACATGCCATAGGGACCCGTTTATAGGGTAGGCAACTATTTACAACACATTCATACACAGAAAGGACAAAGACAGGATAGATAGAGAGAGATAGTACATCCATGCCCGAACTGGGATTCGAACCCAGGACCTCCCTATCCGTAGTCAGGGACTCTGATCACTAGACAACTGTTATATATATATAACTAGACAACTATATATATATATATATATATATATATATATATATATATATATATATATATATATATATATATATATATATATATATATATATATATATATATATATATATATATATATATATATATATATATATATATATATATATATATATAACAGTTTCATAAAATTCAAATCACCTAGAGCAGGTTTAATTCGATTGCATTTTGTGCTTGTGTCTATTCTATATTTCGAAACGGTTTGACATGTAGAGGAGGAATCCATTTCCATATCTGTTTTAGAGGAAGATATATCAATTGTTCTTTTAATACTTTTTTCTAGAAATTTTGGTTTTCTGATTTGTGTATCATCAATTTTAGATTTACTGATAATTGAAGAATTACTTTGGTTGATGGTAAAGTGGATTTAGATGACAAAGTTGAAAATGGAGCAGATTTTGATAAATCACTCTTCTTTGCTGGATTGTTTATTTTTGCATCTGTTTGAAAAGTAGAAGAATAGAAAACGCCGAATTTTATTTTGTTTTTTACTATTTGTCTTGCTTCCGGGAAAGTGATATTTTGTTTTATCTTGGTTGCAATGACCTTTTTTCCGAGATTCATAAAGGGCAATATTTGGAAAATGCAGCATGCGCACAATAACAGTTACAATACTTAAAAATTTCTGAAATACAAGCTTTAGTTTCATGGAAAGATTTTCCACACATAGAATCAGTATTCCTACGTGCTTGTTGTGAGTGACCATATCTCTGATATTTAAAACTCCTTAGAGGATTAGGAATGTATGGCCGAAGTTTGAAGTCTATATTACCTGTTTTTATGGATTTTGGTCTGAAAAGTTAAGGCAACATGTTGGGCGGGGACAAGTTCACTCTGCTACGTAGAATACGACGTGCAGCACAAACTCCTTGATCACGTAATTCTTTCAAAAATTCTGCTTCTGTAACATATATGAAATCGAGATTAGAAAAGACACCACGAGATTAATTTAAAGCTTTAAAAAATGATGTTTTGACTTAAAATGAACCCATTTTTTTAAAATTAATGATTATTAAAGCTTGTTTAGTGTCAACTTGAACAAGAAGCTTTCCCGATAGTAATTTTTTAACATTTTGTATGTCATTAATTGAAGATATGAGAAGTTTTTGTATAACAAAAGATGATACTTTATGAAAAGTGCTTGGTGTTCTTATTAACGTATAACGAGTATTTAAGTTTATTTTAGCGATGAAAGTATTAGAACCTATAGGATATTTGTAAAGGTTCAGGCTAAATGGCACCACCCACCACGGAGCTCTACAAGGGATGCCAGCCACCGGCTCCATCTAGCCTCGGCGCCGACCATAGTGCAAGTTGACATCCATAGGCTGGGGGTCCCCATCGATCCAGGACCTTTTCAATTGGCAATCCATCGGCGACAGTACTAGTAGAAGTATTCTACTCTTGCTGAAAAGCCTTTCAGTTCAACACCCAATCCACCTCCAGTGGGTCCCCTCGCATGTTGGTCTGCCTGGGAAAGAAGTAGCCGACGACCTTGCAAAGGCTGCCGCCAGTAATCCTTTGAATACGGAAGATCGCATTTCACTAACATCATCAGAGATCTCATCCATTACTAAACAACTTACTTCTAAAACCTGGGCTGACCCTCCTGCTCACCCTTGGTACTTCCAAAGACATCCTGGAGCCGCCACAACACTTAAGGGCTCCAGAGTATATCAGACGACACTGTCTCGATTTTCTACTGGCCACTTGAAGTGTATGAGCTATGAGGACGGTGAGAGAAAATACTCAACGTGCCCCAAGTGCGACAATACTCCGTTTTGCCCGCAACACATCTTGAGGTGCTTGATGGTTTTCTCGTGAAGAGGCTGTGAAAAGTCCACATCTGCTTTTGGACTTTTTGGCTATCTATGATCTCATGGATCTGGTCTGGTTCCACTAGACCAGATGGGGATTAGTCCAACCCACACCACCCTCACTGGAAGCACCCATAACGCCAATCTCAAGGATGTGATCCCTTCGCTTGATCCCTAGCAGATCATCCCTATCTGTAGCTAGGTACCAGCTCATTGATACACTGGAGACTACATCACTACCCGTCCAAAGGTTTACCATTCACGGCCAACACGTTTCCACTGTGACACAAACAAAATATTTAAAGGTTATAACACACATGTGATACATCTAAAATACATTACGTAAATTTGAAAGACAGAATAATAACATCTCTCTTTCGTTATTCAACAGTAGATGGGAAACTACCCAGGACCTATCGCGGTGTCCTATCACTTAGCCACGATTGGCATATTTGAACGCATTATTTTAAATATAAAAATTTATACCATGATTTAAAGGTAATTTATTAATAATAGCTCTTTGAGTTTCTTAAAGCAAACACTGTATCACTGCCAATAACTCATTACATATTGTGACGTTTCGAAATTATTGACCGAAAATGGCAAGAAAAAGAGAACAGGAGTCACAGAAAAAGCGGTGAAATTTAATCAGGTAAATACCCAATTTCGACTAGAGATGAGAGAAAAATATCACTGTGGCAAAATGCAGCACCACAGTGGTCGAAAAAATCAATCCTTTGCAGAAAAACATCCTGGTTGGCGATATGTTTATCTCTTAGAAACTTGTCTTACTAGTGAAACATATGGTAACAAGTTGAAACAAGATCTGGTAAATAAGGGAGGGGGATGATGTTGCAGAAACTCATACTCCAACTCCTGGATCTTTTGTCGGCTACCAACTGAGACATGCGATCGCTTTCCATCTTGGATCTTTCTTGCCCCATCTGTTTCTTGCGAAGTTTCTAGAGGCATTCATCCAGCAGCTGTCGGTACACGTTCTTGTTTACAGTAAGCCCATTCGGGAGGAAATCACAATGGACCACGGTCTTGGCGGTCTACCAAACGGAGACATGTGATTGCTTTCCATCTTGGATCTTCTTTGCCCCATCCGGTTCCTGCGAAGTTTCTGGAGGCATTCATCCAGCAGCTGACGGTACACGTCCTTGTTTACAGTAAGACCATTCGGGAGGAAATCACAATGGACCACGGTCTTGGCGGTCTACCAAACGGAGACATGTGATTGCTTTCCATCTTGGATCTTTCTTGCCCCATCCATTTCCTGCGAAGTTTCTGGAAACATTCATCCAGCAGCTGACGGTACACGTCCGTGTTTACAGTAAGCCCATTCGGGAGGAAATCACAATGGACCACGGTCTTGGCGGTCTACGAAACGGAGACATGTGATTGCCTTCCATCTTGGATCTTTCTTGCCCCATCCGTTTCCTGCGAAGTTTCTGGAGGCATTCATCCAGCAGCTGACGGTACACGTCCTTGTTTACAGTAAGACCATTCGGGAGGAAATCACAATGGACCACGGTCTTGGCGGTCTACCAAACGGAGACATGTGATTGCTTTCCATCTTGGATCTTTCTTGTCCCATCATTTCCTGCGAAGTTTCTGGAGGCATTCATCCAGCAGCTGACGGTACACGTCCGTGTCTACAGTATGACCATTCGAGAGGAAATCATAATGGACCACGGTCGTGGCGGTCTACCAAACGGAGATATGTGATTGCTTTCCATCTTGGATCTTTCTTGCCCCATCCGTTTCCTGCGAAGTTTCTGGAGGCATTCATCCAGGAGCTGACGTTACACGTGCATGTTTACAGTAAGACCATTCGAGAGGAAATCATAATGGACCACGGTCTTGGCGGTCTACCAAACGGAGACGAGAAGCTTCTGTGGATGCAAGTTTGGTATGGTTTTTTGTTACATAATTTCTCTGGAATGCAGCCACTATGCTTTGAGTTGACGATTGTAATACAAGACCCATTTTTCCTCCACTGTCAGGAGAGTGTACAAGAATGGTTCTCTAATCTCGTGATCCAGTTGAGAATGACAGATGTCCATGAGTCGTTTCTTAGGTCATATGATGCCCATGTTTCGAGCTTTTTTACTATACCCATTGATCCATTGCCTCTGAATTTCGGGAGATAGTCTGTGGTGCTATGAAGAGCTCATCTGTAAGCTGTTATACTGTTCATGTTGGGTGGGCCTCCACTTTCTGTCGTAGTTCCACACCACAATGCACAGGAAGACCGGCTCGCGGTTTATTCCCGATGGCCAAATCACCACTGTGGAATTGGGCAACAATCCACTGGTAATCCCCTAACTTTTGGTGCCTGTATTCTATGTGTTGTGATGTTGGATATTGATGCTGGGGCTAAGCATCCAAGCCGAGAACTCATGTTGTATCACGATGCGCATGTCTCGTTGCTTCATCGCACCCTTCAGTGATTCTGGTGGCTCGATCGATGGTTATTTATTAGTGTGTGAACGATTGTACTCGTCATTCGAGGAATGTTTGGTAGTTCACCACTATTGTGCGGAGGGGAGGACTAGTCATTAAAGTTGCCTCTGTTAGAGTCAAGTCATAATTATGGAACGAATCAATAGCTCTAGTATGATGTAAATAAAAAGATAGGAATAAGATACAAATGTAATTTGGAAGGCACATTTTAGAGTAATGGTAGAGCTCCAGTGGCTCAGTAGCTTCACGCCGCTTCCCGTAAGCTCAGCAAAGTGAAGCATCATTTGTCGCGGGCAGTGGTTGGGAGGGTGACCACGGTGTACTCTCCTTCACTGGGTTGCTGGAACTCCGTGGGTTGGGGACGTGTCCACTTAAATATGTGACGTCCAAAGTCCTTCCGCTGGTGTGGCGTGGATATGGAGAGGAGGGTGCCAGCTCAGGTGTGGCCTCGTCACCTGACCGTAGTTCAAAATGACGAGGCACCTTAAAAAGAGAGAAGCCGTACTTTCACCTTCGTGGTGCTCTGATCTAAACGAAAGACGCTTTCTATTGACATAATTCGCAATGACAAAGGCAAAAGCGAGCTTGGCTTGTCCAAGTGTCATAGGAAAACACAACAACAACAGCAAAAAAGGTAATGGTAATATCATTTTTTGGGTGCTGCGTGGCTGAGTGGTCTAAAGCATCACCGCTAATCGCTTGAGAGCGTAGGAGTGTGGGTTCGATTCCCACCATGGCCCTGGGTGTTTTCTTCGTTATTCTTCTGTGGCTGTACATCTGTCATTGTGCTATTTGTCCTATTATCGACGAAGACTTACAAGCGGACCTCAAGAATCAAGCATACAAGTCTGAATATATGTAATGTAATAAAATAAATAAATAAATAATATCATTTTCTTTGTAATGAAAATTTTCAATTTCAATCTAAGCTTCTGTTGAACGATGGCAGATAGATTCTGCTTTTTATTTACTGCATACATGGCTGGGGAGGGCTTCGGAATTTCCCGACGTTTGTAAAAAGTTCTCCAAAAGGGCAATGGGCTAAAGATATCAAAAATCCAAGTTTCATTATTATGGAGTTATTTTATGGAGTATATCTGTTAGGCTATTTTCTACATGATATAAAGTACAATATTAAAATTTATATTAATTTAACTAAATTTTATAAACACCGTAAATTTAGCGAAGTTAATAAAATTTTTTATAGATATATAGCTTTTTTCTCCACAAAACTATTTTGTAAAGAAATTAATAAACTTAATATGAAACTTTTTTGTCATTTATTAATGTTAAATTAATGCCAACTTTATATGTATGTACAGCATTATCAGTATAAGTTAAATTAACATTAAAAATTTTAATAACACTTTTGAAATGCAAAATAAAATAAATTGACTAAAATTAAAAAATAGACATATTTAAAAATAGACATTTGAATTAAAAAATAGACATATTTAAAAACAGTTTCATATGCAAATCTAAATAACTAAGTAAATGAAACGTTTCGCAACGAAAAATATATTAAAGTTGCCATATTTTTTAAATAAAAAAACAAAATCCTAAATTACTTCTCAAAACAAGTTTATACGTTATATTTGCCGTAAAATGTATTTTTCTTGTGAATATTCTTAGAATAATTTAAGCGCTTTGATAAAAAAGAAGTTTTTTTGAAATGCTGTCAACTTTATTTCTTAAAATTTTGCAATGTAACATCAGTTTTAACATAAAAATAGAAAATCACGTTTCAACACAAAAATTCAACTATTTAAAGTTTAAGTGCATGGGAGTGAAAACACTCTGCAATTTTCTCTCGCATTTACACCCTACATTATACAATAAATTTATTCTTTAACACATTTATTGAAACACACTTAAAATGTTTGAAGCACATTCAAGTATTTTATATCCGTCTCAACTTTTTTAACGACTTTGATTTTTCAAAAATTATAGGTAAGACATACTTTCAAGTGAAAGGAGAAAAGTACTTTTCAG
Organism: Latrodectus hesperus; assembly: GCA_037975125.1. NCBI lineage: Eukaryota > Metazoa > Arthropoda > Arachnida > Araneae > Theridiidae > Latrodectus > Latrodectus hesperus. The sequence continues at coordinate 12,035 of JAJQOW010001625.1, forward strand.
GATCAAGTCCTGAGATATGAATATTTTTCTTACGATTCATTAAATTCGATTCATAAAAAAGAGAAAACAATGCGTCTGTTAAATAAGAATTTGGTAGCTTTCATCATTTTATTTTTGTAAATAGAAATAAATACGCATTCTCTTGAACAACTTCATTTGCATATTAAATGAATTTAATAAAAATATCTGTCAAATAAACTATTTATTTTACAGCAATTAATTTAATCTAAAAATAAGACTCCTTACATAAAAACAAAAAACTTAGTAAAGTAAATTTAAATTTTTAATTGGAAAAATTCTAATGAAGATAGCAAAAACCTTTTTAGCTAACTGTTAGTATCGGATATAAATAACCTAATAGTAAATATAAAAACTTTATGCCGAAACTGTATAATTACGTAATTTTTGATTAATTTATTTTTCTTATTACAGCAGTTCTTAAACAGGAGAATATATTGAACACATCTTTATTTTATTTAATCAATATTGATATTATTTAATTAATATCAATTAATATTGATAATTGTTTTGTTGATAATAGTTAAAAAATTATTTGTGAGTGTGCAACTTATTTTTATTATGATAAAAACAACAAATTTTCTGTTGAGTTTAAGTTATATTTTTTAAATAATTATGTTGCAAGTAATGAATTTTATCACTAAAATTTCTACTAATTAATAGAAATTAACATAAAAAATAACACTTATTAGAACAAATATTACACTGGCCTACAATGGTTCGCTAAGCTCCCCAACTTGTCTAGTGGTCAGCGTGCCTGACTCCGAATAAGGAGGTCCTGGTATCGAATCCAAGTTCGGGCATGGATGTACTTTCTCTGTATCCTGTCTTTAACCTTTCCTTGTATGAATGAGGTGTGAATGGTTGCCTACCCTATAAACGGGTTCCTATGGCATGTGTGTAGAGCAAAGTCATACTTTCACCTTCGTGGTGCTCTGATTAAAACGAAAGACGCTCCCAATTGACTTAAATTCGCATTGCCAAGGCATAGCGAGCTTGGTTTGTCCAAGTGTCATTAGTAACAACAACAACAACATAGTTCGCTAACAATAACCAAATTATTAATTCATAATGTTATTTAAATACTAATTGTAAGCAAAAATGTCCCACCACGTCTCATTTTTGTATAACACAAAATGGAAACATACATTATTTTTCATGATTTCGCGCCAAGTGCCTGCGCCAACCTCTGCTGTCAACACTGTAGCCTCACCTTCATTATTTCGGTTTTTTCCAGAATAGTAAAATTCTTAGTTAAGTGTGGATGCGTGTTTTTATATTAGTCCATACACCGAGAAAATGGCAAGTTTTCAGCGTAGATGTTGCCTGATAGATTTTGTTACATTTGTGGATGTTTTATATTAAAATCACAAGGCAGACATTTATCACAAGAAGTGAAAAAAGCTTTTTTTCTGAAGTTCGTGTGCAAAGTTGGTGATCAAGATAAAAGTTGGACTCCTCACATGTGCTTTGTAAGTTGTAATGGGGCTCTTGTTAAGTGGATGAAAGGCAACAGAAGCTCTGTACCATTTGCTGCCCCTATGGGGCGGCGGGAATCTTCAAATCATTTTGATGACTGCTATATCTATCAAACGAACACAGATGGATATTCAAAAAACCATATGCATAAAATTGAACTATCCTAATATGCCATCTGCAATCCAACCTGTACCTCATGCCGAAGGCTTCCAATTCCACCATTGAATTAAAAAGATATTGACATTCAAGAGGTGAGTGACACTGAAGACGCATCTGAAACAGATAGAGCTGAAGACAATTTTGACCCTAACTTTAGAGATGAGGCGTCGAGCAAACCCCATTTTATTCATCCAAATGAACTCAATTATTCAAGAGGTGAGTGACACTGAAGACGCACCTGAAACAGATAGAGCTGAAGACAATTTTGACCCTAACTTTAGAGATGAGGCGTCGAGCAAACCCCATTTTATTCATCCAAATGAACTCAATTATTCAAGAGGTGAGTGACACTGAAGACGCACCTGAAACAGATAGAGCTGAAGACAATTTTGACCCTAACTTTAGAGATGAGGCGTCGAGCAAACCCCATTTTATTCATCCAAATGAACTCAATTATTCAAGAGGTGAGTGACACTGAAGACGCACCTGAAACAGATAGAGCTGAAGACAATTTTGACCCTAACTTTAGAGATGAGGCGTCGAGCAAACCCCATTTTATTCATCCAAATGAACTCAATTATTCAAGAGGTGAGTGACACTGAAGACGCATCTGAAACAGATAGAGCTGAAGACAATTTTGACCCTAACTTTAGAGATGAGGCGTCGAGCAAACCCCATTTTATTCATCCAAATGAACTCAATTATTCAAGAGGTGAGTGACAATGAAGACGCATCTGAAACAGAGCTGAAGACAATTTTAACCCTAACTTTAGAGATGAAACTTCGAGCAAACCCCATTTTATTCATTCAAATGAACTCAATTATTCAAGAGGTGAGTGACACTGAAGACGCGTCTGAAACAGATAGAGCTGAAGACAATTTTGACCCTAACTTTAGAGATGAGACTTCGAGCAAACCCCATTTAATTCATCCAAATGAACTCAATTATTCAAGAGGTGAGTGACACTGAAGACGCACCTGAAACAGATAGAGCTGAAGACAATTTTGACCCTAACTTTAGAGATGAGACTTCGAGCAAACTCCATTTTAATCATCCAAATGAACTCAATTATTTGGTGCGGGATCTGGGCCTATCGAAACATGAGGTGGAGCAACTAGGTTATTGACTACAAGAGTGGAATATATTGGCAGAGCTGGAGCAAGTACTAAATATTTTCAAAAAGAAATGTGATTTATTCAGAGTTTTATAGAACAGAAGGATCAGTTTGTGTTTGTTTTGTCACAGATTGATTAATGAAGGAACTAGATATCGAGCATGAACCATCAGAATAGCACTTTTTTATAGATTCTTACAAATATAGCTTAAAAGCTGTATTGCTCTGTAATGGAAACAAGAAGCCGTCTATACCAGCAGCTTGTTCAACTTCGATGGAAGGAACTTATGCAAATATGGTAATTACAAATGCAATTAAGTATAGGCAATTCAAATGTCAAATTTGGGGAGATTTAAAGATTATAACCATATTAAGGGGTATTCAAGGTGGGCTTACAAAATATTGTTGCTTTTTATGTTTGTGTTTTTATGCCGTGCAACAGAACATCATTAAAAAATGGCTCAACAGAACATTTTTTCAGCCTGGAACTGGCAACATTAAGTACACTCCCCTTAGTGTTGTTGTATTTTCCCGGACACGCAGTATGTGTTAGGTAATAGCCAATCACAGTTTTGTGTCCTGAAATATGAAAAAAAAGACTCGCGCAAAAAACAGTACTATATTGCCTGCAGTTACAATACTTTGTACACAATAAGTGAATAAAATATTTAACTTTTGACAATGTTTACTCTTAAAAGAAAGTTATTTGCAAAAGAACTGAAAATATGTCTCAATTCCTTGAAAACAAACAAACAAAAAAAAATTCTATTAATTTTGTTGAAATAGAATGAATAAATATAGCAACTGATTACTTTCAAACCACTTGTCTTTGAATAAAAAGCAATACTTTCTAAAGCAATAATAGAGACAAACAAATATTTTTTATTAAGGAAATTAATTGTTGAAAAATAACTGTTAAAAGTGTGTCGGTGTCGTTAAAAAATTCACAGCAAGGAAAACATATTTCTGAAATCTGAGGGAAAAAATGTAATTTGTTGTTGTCGCGTGCCAGCTTAGGCTGGCAACATAGGGTGCGCTGCTTCACTTTTCCAACCGAGCCCTATTTTGGTGTGGAGTCCGACTTTCTCAGTACACACATGCCACAGGGACCTGTTTATAGGGTAGGCAACCATTCACTCCACATTCATACAAGGAAAGGACAAAGACAGGATAGATAGAGAGAGAAAGTACATCCATGCCCGAGCCAATATTTGAACCCAGGACCTTCTTATCCGCAGTAAGGCACGTTGATCACTAAATAAGTTGGGTGGAAGAAAAAAAAGTGAATTTTTGTGATAAATTGTTAAAGTTAAATAAAAGATGGAAAATATCTTTAGTAAAAGAGGTAATTAATGTTAAATAAAAGATGGAACATTTCAATTTAATTTCTATATTGTATAATCGGTTTTATCTATAAAATGAATATCGAATCATTTTATATAGAAACGGTAACTTGCATCAAATCATAGTTTTTAGTTATTCATTTTGATTTTGAATAAGTCCTCAATTTGTTATTGTAAAATATTGAAGATAACCCCAATCAAAATATAAAGTAATATTCTTTAGAGTGAAAAATAGGAGAAAAAGTGAAAAAGGATAAGAATGAAATCATCTACAAGAAAATGTGTAGAAGATACCGATTTGAAATGTCACGTGTTCACCTAACTAATATTTGTAGAGCGGGATCGAAACTTTAATTATTAAGGAGGAAAATCTGCATGAAAAATAATTATGAATAAAGCTACCCTGAAAGTATATCATAAGTTAGTATGGATTAACAAAACATGGGAAAAAACTTTCGCTTCTTTTCTACTGAAATGGAAAATAAAGTACATTGCTTACATTTTACTATTACAAAGAAGAAAACTAGTACATCTAGAAGTTTTGAAAACATTTTAGAATCATCTTTCATTAACCATAACATGGTTGTTTCTTTCGTGATCATGACTTAACTCGTGACTTGATCATGATTTCGTGATGAACTTGAGATTATGACTAAATCACTTTATTACAATTCTGATTGACGTCAGATAATGTTTCATCTACTTCACACAGTATTATGATGGCGTCTTAAAACCGACTTGTCGACGAATTTGCTGCCTGCCTTCCAATCGCATTCTTCGAGCGGCAGCAAACAAGGCGAGGTTCATCATGGAATGTCTGAGAATGATGTCGAAATTCATTTTGTTAATAAAACGATTTCTTATATAAAGACCAAAGCAACGGCTCACGAAGCCATTTTCACTTCATTCAAGTCGTTAATAATTTGATATTAAAAAAGGAAAAGCCAAATGAAAAATACAAAACATTCATTTTATGTTTAGTATAACAGCTACAATGGTGAAGTGGCTGCTGTGCAATTAGCACTTGAGGAGATCAGAAAGGGTAATGAGAACAACATAGTATTTTTTATAGACTCTCAGGCCACCATCAGGTCTCTCTCTTCAATTGCTCCTAGCAGTATTGGGTCTGTTTATCTCTGTCAAATGGCAATTAGTTCTCTACTGGAAGAAGGACGACAAATTGTGCTGCAATGGATACCCAGCCACTGTGGTATCGCCGGAAATGAGGCAGCTGATAAATTGGCAAAGGCTGGCTCAAATCTACAACAGCCTTCTCCAGCCTTGGAGTACCATACTGTTAAAAGGCTTATTAAGTCAAATATAGCCTCCTATCGTAGAAATATTTACAAGATGTGTACAAAGGGGAAAGCATGGGCTTCCTTACTAACAAAGCCTATTCCGTGTAACCTCCACAGAGCTGTGGGAGTGGCAAATTTTCGCCTTAAAACTGGGCATGATTATCTGCAAAAACACCTTCACCGTTTGGGTTTGAGGGACTCTCCAATCTGCCCTTTTTGCGGACTAGAGGATATGACTGGTGACCACCTTTTCACTTGCCCTGGACTTTCGGACGTCGCAGATAGAAATTCTGCGGAAGATGACTTTTCATTCACCTCAAGATTGTATTGGGCTGCCCGACAGAGACTGATGGTTGAAAAACCAAGGTCGGGCGTAGGATAAAAAAAAAATTTTTTTATGGTTAGTTGAAATTGACAAGAACGATTTAAATATTTGAATTTTCATTAATTTCTAAATTAATAAATGCATTATTTATAAAAAAATTCTTTTTTATTATTTTCTTGATGCATATTCAAAAAAAGTGAGTACTATTTACACTACCATTAAATTAACTTAATTTAATCATTGATATACTGCATATCTATCATATGGGATTTCAGTGTTCCCAAAAGTGGAAAATATTAACGAGTCCTAGTATAAATATACTAGGACTCGATAATATTTCATGGTGCGCATTTCACAAGTTTTCTAGTTTATTTGATTGACAAGAACAAGTTTAAAAATGCAATGGGAATCCATCTCATTCTCTAATTCATTTAATAACTTTTGTATAAAATGTTATTCTGCTAGTAATTTTACTTCTCAGAAATGAAGGAAGAAGTTCAAAAGCTTTTGCATTGACAGCTGATACTTTAGGATAACAAAATATGATTACAAAATATTCTTTATTGATAAATAAAAATAATATAAATAAACTTAGATAATACATTAGAATGAAGTTTTAAATATTTTTAATATATTCAGCACAAACACTTTCGTTAAAAGAATGAAAATAAGTTTGTGTCCAAATCGACTTATTATTTTTATGTAATAATTTCCTAATCTTTCTAACTAATAATAAGTTTTGCTGATTTTACTTGTTAATTATAAAATAAGTATTGTTATTTTCGTAAATAAATAGAAACGATAAATAGTCTTTATTTACAATTATAACTTCTATGAACACGGACTTTTCATGCTTTTAAAATTGCTATTGTTTGAGTTTTAAGTTTAAGACTCATTGTAAAGCATTGATGTTAGAAATGTAAAACAATATTTAAATTACTAACGACATTTAGCCAATACGAACAAGGTCTATGTGTTCAAGTTACTTATGATGTAGGAGTGTTTCCTTTGATACATACTTCCGTTAATAATGATAAAAGAATGTTTTTTTCTCTTTTGCATTCGTATTAGATAGTGTGGGTGCATGGGAGTTTTCGAAGTTTTCCTTCTTGTGATACAGGACCACAGTGTTCTATTTATGAAAATGACATCCTCTGATGCAAAAAGCTCCGTGAATATCAAAATAAATATAAACTCTTAATATTATTTGAAATATACCAAGGAGAACATTTTAGAGAGCAACTAAAGAAGAAACAGTTAAAGGAAAACTAAATCTACTAAGAAAGGTAAGGAAAGCTGACTAATAAAACTAGATTAAAAATATTTTCATTCTAGGATTGTATCGATTATATTTATTTATATAATCAGCGAGATTTGAGTCTGAAGAAATCACTTTTATAAATAGTGTCCTATATCACGAGAAGGAAATTTGGGAAACTCTCAAGCTTCCACCCTGTTGTTGTTGTCGTGTGCCAGCTAGGCTGTCAACATGGGGTGCGCTGCTCCACTTTTCCAACTGAACCCTATTTTGGTGTGGAGTCCGACTTCCTCAGTACACACATGCCATAGGTACCCGTTTATAGGGTAGGCAACCATTCACTTCTCATTCATACAAGGAAAGGACAAAGACAGGATAAATAGAGAGAGATAGTACATCCATGCCCGAATTGGGATTCAAACCCAGGACCTCCCTATCCATAGTCAGGGACTCTGACCACTAGACAGGGCAGCTTCCACCCTAACAGACACGAATGCTAAAAGAGAAGAAAAAATTTCCTTTAACATTGCTCTAGCGAATATATTCTGAAAAAAAGTGCTTCAGCGAATCCTGTTAATAATATTTAGTTTCAGAAGCATAAAGTCGATCCTCTTAAATGCTGCAAAAGAAAACTATCCATCTTGAAAAATATTCGTAATTAAATTTTCATTTGAGTATGGCAAAATTGCTGCTAAAAAGTGACCAAATTTATACATTTTTTTCCTTAGACACGAATCTTGAAAATAACTCTGCTATTATTCTTTCTCAACAAACAATATAACACTTTAATATAATGTATAGATTTAAGAAGAAATTTGTAAGCAAAGTCATGTTTTATTTGTAATCTTTGAAATAGATGTTTCTATATCATTTTTCAGGATTTTCAAAATGGCAATTAATCAAAAAATATGTTTTGACAATGTTTGGAAAAATGTTATACCAGTTTTATTTTAAATATCGTTTTGTCAAAGTTAGCATTATGTCTAGTTATAACTTTATTATTTTATGCCGAAAACATATAATACTATGCGTAATACTATTATATATAAGTATTATTTACGTACAAGCTCACAAAATAAGTTTTTGTACCTCAGTCAATCAAGGACTTTTTCGGAAATATTGAATGTGTGTGTGAACTTGTGTGAAATGAAGTTTTTGAACCAACTTAAAAACAATATGGAAAGTTTAAAGAAATTATATATATATATCTATATATATATCTATATATATCTATATCTATATCTATATCTATATATATATATATATATATATATATATATATATATATATATATATATATATATATATATATATATATATATATATATATATATATATATATATATATATATATATATATATATATATATATATACAAAATAATATATTAACTTTTCAAAATTGTAGTAAATTTATCTTTAAAATATATTGAATTACTAGTTTCCTTTATCGCAGTTTTTTTTAATATTATTCCGATTAATGTTTATGCAGAATAAGTATTTTAGAAGCTATATATTAATACATACTATTAAATTTGCACTCGCAGTGTATGTATTTATTTTCCTTAATTTCATTTTAAATTCTCAAGTTTCTAAAAATATATAAATTAAAATATAATTTCAAAGAATAAAGAGAAATGTGCCTAATTATTTTTCTTTCATTTAAAAGTTTTAAAATATACTTTTATTTGATTATTTTAAAATAAAATTAACTTCCGTCGTTTCTAAAAAAAGATCATCCTTTCATATAAATAAGAAATAATTGAGTGTAATAATTAAATTTTTATTTGTAATGCATGAAAAATAAATCGAGAAATTCAAATAAAACGCTTTATTCTCGATAATTTTACTCTTTTAATTAAATTATTGACATTGTTATTATATTTGTGTATAAAAAAGTAAGTATTAAACATTTTTTTTATTCTTTTTATTTCTGTAATGAGATATTTGTCATCTACTCAAATGCCTTAAGTATGTTTTTTATTTTTGTATGCTGTTATTAAATTACCTATTCTATTCTTTAATTTATTTAATTTTCATAATTAGTTTATTTAATTTTAAATTATTCTTAAAGAATTAAAGATTGCTCAAAATTTCGAATGAATATATTTTTTGTTAAGCAGCTGAGAATTATTTAGCAAAATTATTTTATAAAAATAAATACTTTAAATGTCTTTAGAGATTTATGATTGGTTAAAATTAATTATGATTTTATGAAAACATATACTCATCACTACAAGAAATAGAGATTATTTGTATTTTCAAATGTTTCACACAAACTGATCTACTAGCGGAAAATGGGATGTTAAAAATTACTTTCGCCCAGCATTTTAAGCTTAGAAACTTGTTGAATTGTATTTGAAATTCACTGAATATAATTTTCTGCCATAAATGCTAATTTGTTTTGCTTAAGATAATTACAAAAAGTGTGATTCTTTATTGGTTTAAGTTGTAGAACATGATAATATTTAGTCCTAATAGATACCTGTGATAACATTCATATACCTTGATACTGAAAGATATGCGATTGAAAGACAGGGAAATTAGGAGCTTAGTTCAAATTTTAGTCAAAATCTGAGAGGCCACGCCATATCAATAGAATTTATAATCATCTTATCATTTTCCACTCAATTGTTCTTTGCAAATATATCCAGTTCCAAAATACTTTGTGATGATTATTGAATCATTTATCTGATTTCAGGCCACAAATTCATTATAAAGAAATCCTAAATATAGTTATTTTATTACCTACATATTTATCTTTAACAAATTGAAAATCAACCTCTGTGATGTATATTTTAAGAAAAACTTCAAGAGACAAAAAAAAAAAAAAAAAAAAAAAGAATTAAGTTGAATATATCACACATTAAGGAACAGGTAAAAGAATGTGCTGATGCGGTAGTGTCCTGTTAAGAAAACATTCGATTAAACATTTCAGCAAGACACAATCCTGCTGAAACCAACATTACATTTTATGAAGGCCGTGGTAGCCTAGTGGTTAGGGTATCGGCCTTCCATCCGGAAGGGTGGGGTTCGATTCCCAATGCCGCCAAAGACCCACAGAGTACATGCGATATACGTGCTCGTTGAATCTGTTGAATCGAAAGTCCTGTGGTCGGTCGTTGAGCAGTTACCATGGGTGCAATGGTCTGGAGACATTTGCTCCCCTTCAGATTAATGTCAAAATTAAAGGAGTAGATTCTCTGGTGCTGCCATCTATCGGAGGATTTGAAAAGCAAAAGTCGTACTTTCACCTTCATGGTGCTCTGATTAAAACGAAAGACGCTCCCAATTGACTTAAATTAGCATAGCCAAGGCATAGCGAGTTTGCCTTGTCCAAGTGTCATTAGTAACAACATTTTATGATTAAATACAGGTATGATGTTTATTATTTTTTTATTCAATATTATTCATAGGAAGAATGGAAAATTCTTATTGATATCAAAAGGCTGCTCTTGTTCACTGCAGTTCTAAAAACATTCTAATGGCATTAGCATTCACATGGATATTTGAAATGCAATTAAATTGGTAAGAAAATTTACTGAAAGTTATCACTTTAAAAAACATGCATTTAGTTAAATTTGAGGCTATATTCTTGTTAAATAATAGAGTTATTAAGGGGCAGTTGTAAGTTTAAAGTATAGCAATGTGGCAAACCAAAATGTATTCATTAAACATGACTTTAACTCAGAAATACAGTCAAGGAGTTCAAGAAGGTAACTCTTTGAGAATTTGAAAGATTTAAGTTACATTTTGTTTTGAAATGCATTGCTGGTATTATAATGGAACATTTATATTTTTATCAATTTCTAATACGAGTTGGTAGAATGTGTTGAATTTTTATATACTTGACTCAATCTGTAAACTAATTCAATAATGAGTTTTTAAATTATTAGTTCAATTACGATTGAACGCTATTTGTCTATTTTTTTTTAATATACCAGAGCTTACATTTTTAAATATTGATGAATGATTAAGAAATTGTGTATAGAAAAATTTTATGTTTTATAAATTTCAAAAATTAGAAAATGTTAAGGTTTTCTACTGAAAGATATATATAAGTGAGTGCTTTACTTTTGATTAAGGTATTATAAGGAGTGAAACAATTTCTTTTAAGGCTTTTCACATTTTAGGCAATTTTTAAGAAAAAAAAATTCTCAGAAACAACACAAATGTTACTATATTTAATCATTCATGATCATGTTTTCAAAATTTGTTTTCTTAAGAAAAGTGAAATTCTATGCGCTTTTTCTCTGTAATTTAAAATACATTTCACAATTTGCTTTGAATTAAAAAAAAATTATTCTTATAAATAATTGTACATATTGATATTGTACATAATTATATATATATATATATATATATATATATATATATATATATATATATATATATGTATCTATATCCATCTATCTATCTATCTATATCTATCTATCTATCTATATATATGTATATATAACTAGCTAACTTCCTTATTTTGTATTGCAATAAACAGAAAATTTATTTAAGATAACCTTTTATTTATATTTACATACAAAATTTATATATTTAAAGTTTTAGTTTACAAATTTTTAAATGTTAAACTGGGTAAGTGACGCCCACCCTTGTCGATACACTGGGTGAACCGAAGTTTGCAGTTTCTCATCACTCTCTCCAGCACATTGGTAGGTATATAAGCCGTTTCTCTTTGAATGTTTCTTTTCAAATCTTACAAAATTTGCAGGAGGTTGGTATAGATACGTGTCTTTAAATACCCCCACAAAAAGAAATTGCATGAGACCAAATGAAGATAACGCTTGGGCCATTCCAAATCGATTGTCACTGAAATGAAGCACCCAGTGAAGTGATCTCACTCCCCAACCATCGATACCCTCGAAATATGTTTTATTGCTCCGTCCTGCTGAAACCATACTTGTCCTAAGTGCATTTCATTAAGTCATGGCCAGAAAACCTTTCAGCATGTTCACATAATGGTTTTAAATGACTGTGAGAGTCTGTTTATTTTCCTCAAAAAAACCAGAGTCCCAAAATTTCAACTGATGAGATTGCACTCTATGTGGTGACGAGTGGGGAATGCAAAGGATTTTGATGGAGTCTTCTTCCTTTTCTTCTTTCCAATCCCCTTTGTTTAGCAGGGCTAAACTAGGTTCATGATGTCGTGAATCGCCAGAAAGTCTATGACTAGCAAAGGTGATTCAAAGATGTCCTCTTTATTAAGTCCCAGGCAAAAGATAACATGTTCCGGAGACGCACTCGCCGAGTTGCATTTGTTACAAGGCACGTAGCATTTACGTATTTCGCAGAAGGAAATGAAGCGGGTGATGGTGGTCTGGTTCCGCCTGTCGCATTTAAGAGTGAGGGAGCCTCCCGGTGAGTAGCTTTGGTACCAAAGGTGCAAGTGACCAAATGTCTTGGTTGATCTTCTTGGCACGGGAGTAGAGTTCAAGGAAGGTAAGTGGGCCAGATGGAGCCGATGTCTCACTAGTACCTGCTTTTTTGCAAGAAAGTCAGCAGCTTCATTGCCTTGCAGCTTAACGTGGAATGGAATCCACTGAAGAAAAATAAGCCAATCCTGCGATAGTTTCTTCAGCTTTTGGAGTATAGAAACTCCTACATAGTCACGAACGTTAGATGTTGGAAGGAACTCTTGCTGTCCTATAGGATCCAGATGTTTCTTTCTTTTTTGATGGAGTTCTTAAGGGTTGTTAGCAGCCCAACAGTGCCTATTTTATTTATTGACAAATCCATCAATAGCTCACGATGGGAAGACATTTTATCACCATTTAAAAAGTATGAGGCTTCAAGGAGCATATGGTCAAGTCCTTTCTTGATAACAAACACATAATAGATCAAAATGGAAAATACACCAAATTTAACATTGGGTTCTACTGGGATCAAGTTTGGCTCCTTTTCTGTGGCTTCTAATCGAAAATGTGTTATTGAATAAGAAATTTGGGTAGGAAGTCTATTGCCAGGCTTTTGCCGACGATATGTCCATCCTGCTTACTTTCAAATCTTATTTTCATTTCACAAAGAGCGCTGAGTACCCTATGAAGATCATAGCAGACTGGGTCAATGAATATGAATTCCAACTTAGTGTAAATAAACGCTGCTACATGATGTTGTTATTTTCGTGTCCTAGATAGTGCCGAAAGTTTTCTGTATGAGGGCCGCCAGTTCAGGGGCTGGAGGCTGCAGAGAATCTCTTGAGGTGGTCCGCCAAGTTGAAACAGGGTTTAATGATTGCTTGGCAGTCAAAAATAGGGTCTGGTGAAAGTTCAGAATCTGGACAGTTTTTGCAGGATGTATAGGATCTTCTGTAATCAGATGCAATTTTCATGCCTTTGAAATGGCCTGTTCGAAGTCTGGCTATTATTGAAGATAGATTTCTGGGGCAATTAAGGTCTGGGATGGATGGCTTACTGAAATGTTGGTTGAAAATTCTACATCGGGTGGCTGCGCTGCTATATGATATTTACTCTTAATAAAGATGTCACAAGAAAATTTCCTACCTCGATCTGTGGATCGAAAATGTGAAAGAGCTAAAATACTTGGGGTTTTTATTTGACCCAAAATTGACCTGGGCACCGCATTTGAATGATATCAACAAAATAGTAGGAAATCTCGAAAACAAGCTGGGTAAGATATCTAGGGTCACCTGGGGATGGAAACCCCCAATACCGCAGCTAATTTATACCTAAGTTATATAAAGTATAACTTTATATGGATGCCAGGCGTGGTATCACAATATCGCAAAAATTAATGTTAATTTACAGCAAATACAACGCATAGTTTTAATCAATATTACTAAGGCATTCATAACTTCGTCAAGAGACGCTCGGAATGTTCTGACTGGTTGCGTATCGATGCATATTGAAGCGGCATCTATGAAAATGAGATTTAAGTTATAGGACCTTGGAATAAAACGTTAATGGTGTAAATTGGAATAAGTCAAATGCTTGGACAAGAAACACAACATTGGTGACACCTTGAATAAGGAGAAACATCAACTGGTATTCAGGTATAAAGCTCAATACGTTTTATACATGCACAGATAGAGCAAGGGTTAATGATAAATTAATCCTTGATCCATCCACACATGCGTAAAACGCATTGTAATTTATAGTGTATTGTTTATATTGTTTTATATATGTTTTTTTATTGTGTTGCGTATAAAAGACTAATAGAATGTGTCTCGTAAATATTTTATAAACTTATACACAAAATACAATTAAGAATAAATCACAAGGCCTCTGTATATCAAGTAGAGGCTACAACTATACTGGAAACCATTTGCAGCTGTAGATAACCTCTACATATTCGATATCCACACAAACAAAAGGTTAGTCCTTACAGCCGTCGAGAGTTTTGTTTAAGTAGAATGGCTGTTGTATGAAAACCTATTAAAAAACAAATAGGTTTTCATATAACATCCAAACATCATTAAGCTACAATGGACTCATGCTGGAATGACGCAAAATGAGGAAGCAGAACTTGCTGCAAAAGAAGCAATAGAGATTGAATAAATAAATACTGTTGTTAAGCTCACAGCAGACAACAATTTAAGCTACTAACATCTAACTAGAAAATCAAAACTTGGAAAACATTATGGGACTTTTCATCGAAACAAAGAGACTCTATTCATTGATAGAGTATCCTATAACAGACTCTTAGCCGAACTTTTTTAAAATCAAGCCATTACAGATCATGGATCACTCGGTACATATAGGTAAATATTTCATGATAAGACAGATATCTGTTTTCGTGATCAAGATATACAATATCCGGAACATTTAATTTCCCCTTTCAAATGAATAGTGATGTTAGAATAAGGGTGTATTCAAAAAATTATGACACTATGAGCCTGAAGAATCTCCTCAATTATTCTAAGATTAAAATCGGCATGAGGAAAATAATGCTTAATGAATTCAAAACTCAACTTCAATTTTAAACATTCTTTGCTGTCTTTTCTTTATTTCTTGGAGAATTTCTTTCTATGTTGTTAACTTAACATTATTTCGGACAAAGTGTCGGTGGGCAATCCGCTGTTAACCTTCTCTACCGAGTACTTTCGGATGAGAGGACCACGTTAATGTTTTACTGACAAAACCATTCCAAAGGAAATGAGCTTCATTAAGGAAAAAAAGCATGTCTTGAGGAACATGACCAAGAGCGTCTGCTTTCACCTCTTCCTCCTGACGGAACCCTTGAATGTTGTCACCCAGAAAGGAATAGATTTCTGGTCCAAAAGGTGCAACGCTGAAGGAAAGCGTGCTGGGTTGAAATACTGTAACAAAAAGAAAAGCATGTCTTGAGGAACATGATCAAGAGCGTCTGCTTTCACCTCTTCCTCCTGATGGAACCCTTGAATGTTGTCACCCAGAAAAAAATAGATTTCTGGTCCAAAAGGTGCAACGCTGAAGGAAAGTGTGCTGGGTTGAAATAATGTAACAAAAAGAAAAGCATGTCTTGAGGAATATGATCAAGAGCGTCTGCTTTCACCTCTTCCTCCTGATGGAACCCTTGAATGTTGTCACCCAGAAAGGAATAGATTTCTGGTCCAAAAGGTGCAACGCTGAAGGAAAGTGTGCTGGGTTGAAATACTGTAACAAAAAGAAAAGCATGTCTTGAGGAACATGATCAAGAGCGTCTGCTTTCACCTCTTCCTCCTGATGGAACCCTTGAATGTTGTCACCCAGAAAGGAATAGATTTCTGGTCCAAAAGGTGCAACGCTGAAGGAAAGTGTGCTGGGTTGAAATACTGTAACAAAAAGAAAAGCATGTCTTAAAGAACATGATCAAGAGCGTCTGCTTTCACCTCTTCCTCCTGATGGAACCCTTGAATGTTGTCACCCAGAAAGGAATAGATTTCTGGTCCAAAAGGTGCAACGCTGAAGGAAAGTGTGCTGGGTTGAAATAATGTAACAAAAAGAAAAGCATGTCTTGAGGAATATGATCAAGAGCGTCTGCTTTCACCTCTTCCTCCTGATGGAACCCTTGAATGTTGTCACCCAGAAAGGAATAGATTTCTGGTCCAAAAGGTGCAACGCTGAAGGAAAGTGTGCTGGGTTGAAATAATGTAACAAAAAGAAAAGCATGTCTTGAGGAACATGATCAAGAGCATCTGCTTTCACCTCTTCCTCCTGATGGAACCCTTGAATGTTGTCACCCAGAAAGGAATAGATTTCTGGTCCAAAAGGTGCAACGCTGAAGGAAAGTGTGCTGGGTTGAAATAATGTAACAAAAAGAAAAGCATGTCTTGAGGAATATGATCAAGAGCGTCTGCTTTCACCTCTTCCTCCTGATGGAACCCTTGAATGTTGTCACCCAGAAAGGAATAGATTTCTGGTCCAAAAGGTGCAACGCTGAAGGAAAGTGTGCTGGGTTGAAATACTGTAACAAAAAGAAAAGCATGTCTTGAGGAACATGATCAAGAGCGTCTGCTTTCACCTCTTCCTCCTGATGGAACCCTTGAATGTTGTCACCCAGAAAGGAATAGATTTCTGGTCCAAAAGGTGCAACGCTGAAGGAAAGTGTGCTGGGTTTAAATAATGTAACAAAAAGAAAAGCATGTCTTGAGGAATATGATCAAGAGCGTCTGCTTTCACCTCTTCCTCCTGATGGAACCCTTGAATGTTGTCACCCAGAAAGGAATAGATTTCTGGTCCAAAAGGTGCAACGCTGAAGGAAAGCGTGCTGGGATGAAATAATGTAACAAAAAGAAAAGCATGTCTTGAGGAACATGATCAAGAGCGTCTGCTTTCACCTCTTCCTCCTGATGGAACCCTTGAATGTTGTCACCCAGAAAGGAATAGATTTCTGGTCCAAAAGGTGCAACGCTGAAGGAAAGTGTGCTGGGTTGAAATAATGTAACAAAAAGAAAAGCATGTCTTCAGGAATATGATCAAGAGCGTATGCTTTCACCTCTTCCTCCTGATGGAACCCTTGAATGTTGTCACCCAGAAAGGAATAGATTTCTGGTCCAAAAGGTGCAACGCTGAAGGAAAGTGTGCTGGGTTGAAATAATGTAACAAAAAGAAAAGCATGTCTTGAGGAACATGATCAAGAGCGTCTGCTTTCACCTCTTCCTCCTGATGGAACCCTTGAATGTTGTCACCCAGAAAGGAATAGATTTCTGGTCCAAAAGGTGCAACGCTGAAGGAAAGTGTGCTGGGTTGAAATACTGTAACAAAAAGAAAAGCATGTCTTGAGGAACATGATCAAGAGCGTCTGCTTTCACCTCTTCCTCCTGATGGAACCCTTGAATGTTGTCACCCAGAAAGGAATAGATTTCTGGTCCAAAGGGTGCAACGCTGAAGGAAAGTGTGCTGGGTTGAAATAATGTAACAAAAAGAAAAGCATGTCTTGAGGAATATGATCAAGAGCGTCTGCTTTCACCTCTTCCTCCTGATGGAACCCTTGAATGTTGTCACCCAGAAAGGAATAGATTTCTGGTCCAAAAGGTGCAACGCTGAAGGAAAGTGTGCTGGGTTGAAATAATGTAACAAAAAGAAAAGCATGTCTTCAGGAATATGATCAAGAGCGTCTGCTTTCACCTCTTCCTCCTGATGGAACCCTTGAATGTTGTCACCCAGAAAGGAATAGATTTCTGGTCCAAAAGGTGCAACGCTGAAGGAAAGTGTGCTGGGTTGAAATAATGTAACAAAAAGAAAAGCATGTCTTGAGGAACATGATCAAGAGCGTCTGCTTTCACCTCTTCCTCCTGATGGAACCCTTGAATGTTGTCACCCAGAAAGGAATAGATTTCTGGTCCAAAAGGTGCAACGCTGAAGGAAAGTGTGCTGGGTTGAAATACTGTAACAAAAAGAAAAGCATGTCTTGAGGAACATGATCAAGATCGTCTGCTTTCACCTCTTCCTCCTGATGGAACCCTTGAATGTTGTCACCCAGAAAGGAATAGATTTCTGGTCCAAAGGGTGCAACGCTGAAGGAAAGTGTGCTGGGTTGAAATAATGTAACAAAAAGAAAAGCATGTCTTGAGGAATATGATCAAGAGCGTCTGCTTTCACCTCTTCCTCCTGATGGAACCCTTGAATGTTGTCACCCAGAAAGGAATAGATTTCTGGTCCAAAAGGTGCAACGCTGAAGGAAAGCGTGCTGGGTTGAAATAATGTAACAAAAAGAAAAGCATGTCTTGAGGAACATGATCAAGAGCGTCTGCTTTCACCTCTTCCTCCTGATGGAACCCTTGAATGTTGTCACCCAGAAAGGAATAGATTTCTGGTCCAAAAGGTGCAACGCTGAAGGAAAGTGTGCTGGGTTGAAATAATGTAACAAAAAGAAAAGCATGTCTTGAGGAATATGATCAAGAGCGTCTGCTTTCACCTCTTCCTCCTGATGGAACCCTTGAATGTTGTCACCCAGAAAGGAATAGATTTCTGATCCAAAAGGTGCAACGCTGAAGGAAAGTGTGCTGGGTTGAAATACTGTAACAAAAAGAAAAGCATGTCTTGAGGAACATGATCAAGAGCGTCTGCTTTCACCTCTTCCTCCTGATGGAACCCTTGAATGTTGTCACCCAGAAAGGAATAGATTTCTGGTCCAAAAGGTGCAACGCTGAAGGAAAGTGTGCTGGGTTGAAATAATGTAACAAAAAGAAAAGCATGTCTTGAGGAATATGATCAAGAGCGTCTGCTTTCACCTCTTCCTCCTGATGGAACCCTTGAATGTTGTCACCCAGAAAGGAATAGATTTCTGGTCCAAAAGGTGCAACGCTGAAGGAGAGTGTGCTGGGTTGAAATACTGTAACAAAAAGAAAAGCATGTCTTGAGGAACATGATCAAGAGCGTCTGCTTTCACCTCTTCCTCCTGATGGAACCCTTGAATGTTGTCACCCAGAAAGGAATAGATTTCTGGTCCAAAAGGTGCAACGCTGAAGGAAAGTGTGCTGGGTTGAAATAATGTAACAAAAAGAAAAGCATGTCTTGAGGAATATGATCAAGAGCGTCTGCTTTCACCTCTTCCTCCTGATGGAACCCTTGAATGTTGTCACCCAGAAAGGAATAGATTTCTGGTCCAAAAGGTGCAACGCTGAAGGAAAGTGTGCTGGGTTGAAATAATGTAACAAAAAGAAAAGCATGTCTTGAGGAACATGATCAAGAGCGTCTGCTTTCACCTCTTCCTCCTGATGGAACTCTTGAATGTTGTCACCCAGAAAGGAATAGATTTCTGGTCCAAAAGGTGCAACGCTGAAGGAAAGTGTGCTGGGTTGAAATAATGTAACAAAAAGAAAAGCATGTCTTCAGGAATATGATCAAGAGCGTCTGCTTTCACCTCTTCCTCCTGATGGAACCCTTGAATGTTGTCACCCAGAAAGGAATAGATTTCTGGTCCAAAAGGTGCAACGCTGAAGGAAAGTGTGCTGGGTTGAAATAATGTAACAAAAAGAAAAGCATGTCTTGAGGAACATGATCAAGAGCGTCTGCTTTCACCTCTTCCTCCTGATGGAACCCTTGAATGTTGTCACCCAGAAAGGAATAGATTTCTGGTCCAAAAGGTGCAACGCTGAAGGAAAGTGTGCTGGGTTGAAATACTGTAACAAAAAGAAAAGCATGTCTTGAGGAACATGATCAAGATCGTCTGCTTTCACCTCTTCCTCCTGATGGAACCCTTGAATGTTGTCACCCAGAAAGGAATAGATTTCTGGTCCAAAGGGTGCAACGCTGAAGGAAAGTGTGCTGGGTTGAAATAATGTAACAAAAAGAAAAGCATGTCTTGAGGAATATGATCAAGAGCGTCTGCTTTCACCTCTTCCTCCTGATGGAACCCTTGAATGTTGTCACCCAGAAAGGAATAGATTTCTGGTCCAAAAGGTGCAACGCTGAAGGAAAGCGTGCTGGGTTGAAATAATGTAACAAAAAGAAAAGCATGTCTTGAGGAACATGATCAAGAGCGTCTGCTTTCACCTCTTCCTCCTGATGGAACCCTTGAATGTTGTCACCCAGAAAGGAATAGATTTCTGGTCCAAAAGGTGCAACGCTGAAGGAAAGTGTGCTGGGTTGAAATAATGTAACAAAAAGAAAAGCATGTCTTGAGGAATATGATCAAGAGCGTCTGCTTTCACCTCTTCCTCCTGATGGAACCCTTGAATGTTGTCACCCAGAAAGGAATAGATTTCTGATCCAAAAGGTGCAACGCTGAAGGAAAGTGTGCTGGGTTGAAATACTGTAACAAAAAGAAAAGCATGTCTTGAGGAACATGATCAAGAGCGTCTGCTTTCACCTCTTCCTCCTGATGGAACCCTTGAATGTTGTCACCCAGAAAGGAATAGATTTCTGGTCCAAAAGGTGCAACGCTGAAGGAAAGTGTGCTGGGTTGAAATAATGTAACAAAAAGAAAAGCATGTCTTGAGGAATATGATCAAGAGCGTCTGCTTTCACCTCTTCCTCCTGATGGAACCCTTGAATGTTGTCACCCAGAAAGGAATAGATTTCTGGTCCAAAAGGTGCAACGCTGAAGGAAAGTGTGCTGGGTTGAAATACTGTAACAAAAAGAAAAGCATGTCTTGAGGAACATGATCAAGAGCGTCTGCTTTCACCTCTTCCTCCTGATGGAACCCTTGAATGTTGTCACCCAGAAAGGAATAGATTTCTGGTCCAAAAGGTGCAACGCTGAAGGAAAGTGTGCTGGGTTGAAATAATGTAACAAAAAGAAAAGCATGTCTTGAGGAATATGATCAAGAGCGTCTGCTTTCACCTCTTCCTCCTGATGGAACCCTTGAATGTTGTCACCCAGAAAGGAATAGATTTCTGATCCAAAAGGTGCAACGCTGAAGGAAAGTGTGCTGGGTTGAAATACTGTAACAAAAAGAAAAGCATGTCTTGAGGAACATGATCAAGAGCGTCTGCTTTCACCTCTTCCTCCTGATGGAACCCTTGAATGTTGTCACCCAGAAAGGAATAGATTTCTGGTCCAAAAGGTGCAACGCTGAAGGAAAGTGTGCTGGGTTGAAATAATGTAACAAAAAGAAAAGCATGTCTTGAGGAATATGATCAAGAGCGTCTGCTTTCACCTCTTCCTCCTGATGGAACCCTTGAATGTTGTCACCCAGAAAGGAATAGATTTCTGGTCCAAAAGGTGCAACGCTGAAGGAAAGTGTGCTGGGTTGAAATACTGTAACAAAAAGAAAAGCATGTCTTGAGGAACATGATCAAGAGCGTCTGCTTTCACCTCTTCCTCCTGATGGAACCCTTGAATGTTGTCACCCAGAAAGGAATAGATTTCTGGTCCAAAAGGTGCAACGCTGAAGGAAAGTGTGCTGGGTTGAAATAATGTAACAAAAAGAAAAGCATGTCTTGAGGAATATGATCAAGAGCGTCTGCTTTCACCTCTTCCTCCTGATGGAACCCTTGAATGTTGTCACCCAGAAAGGAATAGATTTCTGGTCCAAAAGGTGCAACGCTGAAGGAAAGTGTGCTGGGTTGAAATAATGTAACAAAAAGAAAAGCATGTCTTGAGGAACATGATCAAGAGCGTCTGCTTTCACCTCTTCCTCCTGATGGAACCCTTGAATGTTGTCACCCAGAAAGGAATAGATTTCTGGTCCAAAAGGTGCAACGCTGAAGGAAAGTGTGCTGGGTTGAAATAATGTAACAAAAAGAAAAGCATGTCTTGAGGAATATGATCAAGAGCGTCTGCTTTCACCTCTTCCTCCTGATGGAACCCTTGAATGTTGTCACCCAGAAAGGAATAGATTTCTGGTCCAAAAGGTGCAACGCTGAAGGAAAGTGTGCTGGGTTGAAATAATGTAACAAAAAGAAAAGCATGTCTTGAGGAACATGATCAAGAGCGTCTGCTTTCACCTCTTCCTCCTGATGGAACCCTTGAATGTTGTCACCCAGAAAGGAATAGATTTCTGGTCCAAAAGGTGCAACGCTGAAGGAAAGTGTGCTGGGTTGAAATACTGTAACAAAAAGAAAAGCATGTCTTGAGGAACATGATCAAGAGCGTCTGCTTTCACCTCTTCCTCCTGATGGAACCCTTGAATGTTGTCACCCAGAAAGGAATAGATTTCTGGTCCAAAAGGTGCAACGCTGAAGGAAAGTGTGCTGGGTTGAAATAATGTAACAAAAAGAAAAGCATGTCTTGAGGAATATGATCAAGAGCGTCTGCTTTCACCTCTTCCTCCTGATGGAACCCTTGAATGTTGTCACCCAGAAAGGAATAGATTTCTGGTCCAAAAGGTGCAACGCTGAAGGAAAGCGTGCTGGGTTGAAATAATGTAACAAAAAGAAAAGCATGTCTTGAGGAACATGATCAAGAGCGTCTGCTTTCACCTCTTCCTCCTGATGGAACCCTTGAATGTTGTCACCCAGAAAGGAATAGATTTCTGGTCCAAAAGGTGCAACGCTGAAGGAAAGTGTGCTGGGTTGAAATAATGTAACAAAAAGAAAAGCATGTCTTGAGGAATATGATCAAGAGCGTCTGCTTTCACCTCTTCCTCCTGATGGAACCCTTGAATGTTGTCACCCAGAAAGGAATAGATTTCTGATCCAAAAGGTGCAACGCTGAAGGAAAGTGTGCTGGGTTGAAATACTGTAACAAAAAGAAAAGCATGTCTTGAGGAACATGATCAAGAGCGTCTGCTTTCACCTCTTCCTCCTGATGGAACCCTTGAATGTTGTCACCCAGAAAGGAATAGATTTCTGGTCCAAAAGGTGCAACGCTGAAGGAAAGTGTGCTGGGTTGAAATAATGTAACAAAAAGAAAAGCATGTCTTGAGGAATATGATCAAGAGCGTCTGCTTTCACCTCTTCCTCCTGATGGAACCCTTGAATGTTGTCACCCAGAAAGGAATAGATTTCTGGTCCAAAAGGTGCAACGCTGAAGGAAAGTGTGCTGGGTTGAAATACTGTAACAAAAAGAAAAGCATGTCTTGAGGAACATGATCAAGAGCGTCTGCTTTCACCTCTTCCTCCTGATGGAACCCTTGAATGTTGTCACCCAGAAAGGAATAGATTTCTGGTCCAAAAGGTGCAACGCTGAAGGAAAGTGTGCTGGGTTGAAATAATGTAACAAAAAGAAAAGCATGTCTTGAGGAATATGATCAAGAGCGTCTGCTTTCACCTCTTCCTCCTGATGGAACCCTTGAATGTTGTCACCCAGAAAGGAATAGATTTCTGGTCCAAAAGGTGCAACGCTGAAGGAAAGTGTGCTGGGTTGAAATAATGTAACAAAAAGAAAAGCATGTCTTGAGGAACATGATCAAGAGCGTCTGCTTTCACCTCTTCCTCCTGATGGAACCCTTGAATGTTGTCACCCAGAAAGGAATAGATTTCTGGTCCAAAAGGTGCAACGCTGAAGGAAAGTGTGCTGGGTTGAAATACTGTAACAAAAAGAAAAGCATGTCTTGAGGAACATGATCAAGAGCGTCTGCTTTCACCTCTTCCTCCTGATGGAACCCTTGAATGTTGTCACCCAGAAAGGAATAGATTTCTGGTCCAAAAGGTGCAACGCTGAAGGAAAGTGTGCTGGGTTGAAATAATGTAACAAAAAGAAAAGCATGTCTTGAGGAATATGATCAAGAGCGTCTGCTTTCACCTCTTCCTCCTGATGGAACCCTTGAATGTTGTCACCCAGAAAGGAATAGATTTCTGGTCCAAAAGGTGCAACGCTGAAGGAAAGTGTGCTGGGTTGAAATACTGTAACAAAAAGAAAAGCATGTCTTGAGGAACATGATCAAGAGCGTCTGCTTTCACCTCTTCCTCCTGATGGAACCCTTGAATGTTGTCACCCAGAAAGGAATAGATTTCTGGTCCAAAAGGTGCAACGCTGAAGGAAAGTGTGCTGGGTTGAAATAATGTAACAAAAAGAAAAGCATGTCTTGAGGAATATGATCAAGAGCGTCTGCTTTCACCTCTTCCTCCTGATGGAACCCTTGAATGTTGTCACCCAGAAAGGAATAGATTTCTGGTCCAAAAGGTGCAACGCTGAAGGAAAGCGTGCTGGGTTGAAATAATGTAACAAAAAGAAAAGCATGTCTTGAGGAACATGATCAAGAGCGTCTGCTTTCACCTCTTCCTCCTGATGGAACCCTTGAATGTTGTCACCCAGAAAGGAATAGATTTCTGGTCCAAAAGGTGCAACGCTGAAGGAAAGTGTGCTGGGTTGAAATAATGTAACAAAAAGAAAAGCATGTCTTCAGGAATATGATCAAGAGCGTCTGCTTTCACCTCTTCCTCCTGATGGAACCCTTGAATGTTGTCACCCAGAAAGGAATAGATTTCTGGTCCAAAAGGTGCAACGCTGAAGGAAAGTGTGCTGGGTTGAAATAATGTAACAAAAAGAAAAGCATGTCTTGAGGAACATGATCAAGAGCGTCTGCTTTCACCTCTTCCTCCTGATGGAACCCTTGAATGTTGTCACCCAGAAAGGAATAGATTTCTGGTCCAAAAGGTGCAACGCTGAAGGAAAGTGTGCTGGGTTGAAATACTGTAACAAAAAGAAAAGCATGTCTTGAGGAACATGATCAAGATCGTCTGCTTTCACCTCTTCCTCCTGATGGAACCCTTGAATGTTGTCACCCAGAAAGGAATAGATTTCTGGTCCAAAGGGTGCAACGCTGAAGGAAAGTGTGCTGGGTTGAAATAATGTAACAAAAAGAAAAGCATGTCTTGAGGAATATGATCAAGAGCGTCTGCTTTCACCTCTTCCTCCTGATGGAACCCTTGAATGTTGTCACCCAGAAAGGAATAGATTTCTGGTCCAAAAGGTGCAACGCTGAAGGAAAGCGTGCTGGGTTGAAATAATGTAACAAAAAGAAAAGCATGTCTTGAGGAACATGATCAAGAGCGTCTGCTTTCACCTCTTCCTCCTGATGGAACCCTTGAATGTTGTCACCCAGAAAGGAATAGATTTCTGGTCCAAAAGGTGCAACGCTGAAGGAAAGTGTGCTGGGTTGAAATAATGTAACAAAAAGAAAAGCATGTCTTGAGGAATATGATCAAGAGCGTCTGCTTTCACCTCTTCCTCCTGATGGAACCCTTGAATGTTGTCACCCAGAAAGGAATAGATTTCTGGTCCAAAAGGTGCAACGCTGAAGGAAAGTGTGCTGGGTTGAAATACTGTAACAAAAAGAAAAGCATGTCTTGAGGAACATGATCAAGAGCGTCTGCTTTCACCTCTTCCTCCTGATGGAACCCTTGAATGTTGTCACCCAGAAAGGAATAGATTTCTGGTCCAAAAGGTGCAACGCTGAAGGAAAGTGTGCTGGGTTGAAATAATGTAACAAAAAGAAAAGCATGTCTTGAGGAATATGATCAAGAGCGTCTGCTTTCACCTCTTCCTCCTGATGGAACCCTTGAATGTTGTCACCCAGAAAGGAATAGATTTCTGGTCCAAAAGGTGCAACGCTGAAGGAAAGTGTGCTGGGTTGAAATACTGTAACAAAAAGAAAAGCATGTCTTGAGGAACATGATCAAGAGCGTCTGCTTTCACCTCTTCCTCCTGATGGAACCCTTGAATGTTGTCACCCAGAAAGGAATAGATTTCTGGTCCAAAAGGTGCAACGCTGAAGGAAAGTGTGCTGGGTTGAAATAATGTAACAAAAAGAAAAGCATGTCTTGAGGAACATGATCAAGAGCGTCTGCTTTCACCTCTTCCTCCTGATGGAACCCTTGAATGTTGTCACCCAGAAAGGAATAGATTTCTGGTCCAAAAGGTGCAACGCTGAAGGAAAGTGTGCTGGGTTGAAATACTGTAACAAAAAGAAAAGCATGTCTTGAGGAACATGATCAAGAGCGTCTGCTTTCACCTCTTCCTCCTGATGGAACCCTTGAATGTTGTCACCCAGAAAGGAATAGATTTCTGGTCCAAAAGGTGCAACGCTGAAGGAAAGTGTGCTGGGTTGAAATACTGTAACAAAAAGAAAAGCATGTCTTGAGGAACATGATCAAGAGCGTCTGCTTTCACCTCTTCCTCTTGATGGAACCCTTGAATGTTGTCACCCAGAAAGGAATAGATTTCTGGTCCAAAAGGTGCAACGCTGAAGGAAAGTGTGCTGGGTTGAAATAATGTAACAAAAAGAAAAGCATGTCTTGAGGAATATGATCAAGAGCGTCTGCTTTCACCTCTTCCTCCTGATGGAACCCTTGAATGTTGTCACCCAGAAAGGAATAGATTTCTGGTCCAAAAGGTGCAACGCTGAAGGAAAGCGTGCTGGGTTGAAATAATGTAACAAATAGAAAAGCATGTCTTGAGGAACATGATCAAGACCGTCTGCTTTCACCTCTTCCTATTGACGGAACTCTTGAACGTTGTCACCCAGAAAGGAATAGATGTTGTTGTCGTGTGCCAGCCAGGCTATCAATATGGGGTGCGCTGCTCCACCTTCCCAACTGAACCCTATTTTGGTGTGGAGTCCGACTTCCTCAGTACACACATGAAATAGGTACCCGCTTATAGGGTAGGCTACCATTCACTACACATTGATACAAGGAAAGGACAAAGACAGGATAGATAGATAGAGAGAGAAAGTACATCCATGCCCGAACCGGGATTCGAACTCAGAACCTCCCTATCCGCAGTCAGGCACGCTGACCGCTAGACAAATTCGGCGGTAAAGGAATAGATTTCTGGTCCAAAAGGTGCAACGTTGAAGCTATTTCGGAAAGTGTGCAGGGTTGAAATAATCAAACAACTCTTTGAAAACATAGACCCCTATGTAATTTTATTACAAATTTTTATGATAAGAATATAAAAAAAAGATATAAAAATAGAAGATCGATTTTTTTAATATGTTGATCTCAAGTTATAAAACATCATAAGTATTTCAGGTCATGAATTAAATTAACTGTGAAAATATAATTATCTAAAGCGTTTCAAAAAATAATGAATTTATTAAAATAAAGGAAACAAATTCTTTTGTTTGTTTGAATTCTTTTGTAATATTAAAAATTTTTTAATAAAATAATAAAACATATAATAAAGAAAAGCTTTTTCTTGAAATTGCATTAAGAAGTTAACTATTTTAAGTAATTGAAGAAAAATGCTTTCTCGGAAATATTTTAAATAGAAATTTACACTATTTATAATAAAATTGTTTTAGTTTTAAAAAAGCAGTTTCTCATACACATTCGCTTATATTAAGGTTAGTTTCAAAGTATTGAATACCAATGTTTCTGTTAAATTGATAAATATTCCCAAATTTAATGAAAATCCTTTAACTTTGTTATGTTATTTACATTCATACATCCAAATGACACACACACATACTTCTTTCATCAGATATTATTTTAACTAAAAATATTTGTTACCCTGTAAATGTTCATAATTTTTAGTACTTTATTAATAAGTTAAGTAGTTAAATACAAAACTTGCCCTATTAGATTTAAGGAAATATGAATAAAAATATCATCCGAACCGAATCGTGTATCATTTGTATATATATATAAATTCAGGAAAGAAAAATACACAAACAAACCAATGTGAATTATTTGTAAAGTCTATTTATTAAACAAAAGGTAAAGAGCAAAAAGATGCCATATGTTTGACATCATTGATAAAAATTGCGATTTTTACTCCCTGGAGCAAATTTCAAAAAAGAACCTATTTATAAAAACCAAAATAACATGGTTGGTATGATAATTAATGCATAGTATGCCCCCCAGATGATGCAATACAGACTGTACGCAGCCTACAGCCTGTGCTCCGTCTGTTTTTTTGGCAGTAACTGCCAAATACCGGCACTTATTCGGCGTT
>JAJQOW010001626.1:0-39740 GCA_037975125.1 Latrodectus hesperus
ACGAGGGTTACTCTGAAATTTTTGAGATACGCGCAGACGAGAATTTACAAAATAAAAATAACGGTACAGTTTTAAAGTACAAAGTATTTTAACACAGAAGACGATATTTTACTGACTTTCTTCAACTTGTTTAGCGTGGAATAAATTTTAAACAGAAGAGAAAATGGTGTTGACGCGAGAACATTTTCCCGCTATGATTTTCTACAATTTCAAAGCAGGATTAAATCAAGAAGAATGCGTTCAACGGTTGCAATTAGCATTTGGTGATGAATTTCCAGCTCTTGCTACTGTATTCAGATGGTTTAGAGAATCTAGAAGAGGTCGCAATTTTCTTCAGGATGAAGAACACACAGGAAGGCTACCGTCGGCAGTAATCCCGGATAATGTGTCTGCCATACGAAAAATGTTAAAGGATGATAATCGCTGTACCTATCAAATGATACAGAAGGAGCTTAACATTCGATCCGCAGCCATACACAAAATCATTCATGAAGAATTACATATGACAAAAGTAGTTTGCCGTTGGGTTCCTCATAATCTAACTGAGCATCAAAAAGAGGAGCGTGTCTGAACCAGTAAAGAAACTCTTAATATGATGAATGACGATGGCCACCGCATCATTTCTAAAATTGTAACAGATGATGAAACGTACATACCGTTTTTTAACGTTCCAACACGTCAAGAAAGCAAAGTATGGGTCTTTGAAGATGATCCCACGCCTACAATAAAGTATGGGTACCGAGCTCCACGGGTTCGTGTTGATTGAGAGTTGAATAAAGCAACCACTTAATGAACACAAGACTTTTATTCGTAAAAATCTCACTTGATTAACGAAATTCCCGCTGTAACAATCACAATTATACAGCTACAATTTGTCAGATATAATAAGAAACAGCTTCTAGTCACAGGTCTCAAATACCTCAGACAGAGAACAACTAGCAGACACAACTAATCGTCTTCACTCAATGACTGTCTTCACCAAAACTGACTCTTCCATGTCGGGCTGCG
Source organism: Latrodectus hesperus (assembly GCA_037975125.1). Taxonomy (NCBI): domain Eukaryota; kingdom Metazoa; phylum Arthropoda; class Arachnida; order Araneae; family Theridiidae; genus Latrodectus; species Latrodectus hesperus. The sequence goes on from JAJQOW010001626.1 coordinate 1,009, forward strand.
GTATTTATACCTGACTTGGCGGAGAAATCTACCAATTTCGCCAAGATTCTGGAAGCTTCTAGGCTATCTCGAAAAATATTGGTCCTAGAGCTTAGGTGATGGATGTTTCCAAAAGTATCGATTTCTCGCCAAGTCGCCAAGAATCTCGCCAACCGTCGCCAAGTCGCCAAGAATCTCGCCAACTGTCGCCAAGTCGCCAAATTATTAGGAAATCAGCTTTTAAACTACAATACGTCTAAATACCGCAATTTTTGCCCAAAATGTGAGAATTTTCGATCTGTCCGAGATATTTTAAGACAAATATAATCATTATTTATAAATTTGTAACATTGCCCCCCTCTCAAGGACTGCACGTCCCGGGCAGTACAATCCCCTGATAGGAGGCCAAATTTAATATAAGAGAATTTACATTTCAAGAGGATACAGAGCACATTACATACACAAGCAACTAAAAATACAAGAAAATAGAAAAGATTAAAATTATCTATACTATTTACAAACAGACCATGGTCTACTGATTTTTACTCTACATTACGATAAGGAGCTAATCTATCATAATGTACTACCTTTGGTTTTGAAGCAGATGATTTTCTTATGCGAACCACGACGTCGTTCAGTCTTTTTAGGACTGTGTAGGGACCTTCCCAGTTGGCTTGCAACTTTGGAGAAAGTCCTTTACGTCGAATCGGGTTCCACAACCAAACTTTGTCACCTTCTTGAAATTCATGTCCCGTCGCTCTTGTGTCATACCTTGTCTTCATTCTTTCGGTCGTCAGGTTGATTCGGTCTCGAGCGAAGTTATGGACATCTTCAAGACGTGCCTGAAGGTCTCGAAGGTATTCCTCTGGCGATGAAGATGTATCCGGTGGACGACCAAACTGAAAATCACAAGGGAGACGAAGTTCGCGACCAAAGAGCATCTGTGAAGGTTTATATCCGGTAGTCTCATGGACAGCACTGCGATATGCAAGCAGAAACAGCGGTAGCTTCAAATCCCAATCTTGCTGATTTCTGGAAACCATAAGTGAGAGGTTATTCAAGATGGTTCTGTTAAACCTCTCTACCATGCCATCCGATTGTGGGTGTAGTGGCGTGGTCTGCGTCTTGTCTATTCCGAGAATTTGACACATTCCTTTAAACACAACAGAGGTGAAATTTGTCCCTTGATCAGAATGAATTTGTAAGGGTGTGCCGAATCTGGAAACCCATTGTTGCACTAGAACCTCGGCTACTGTAGTCGCCTCTTGATCGGGGATTGCAAACGCTTCAGGCCACTTAGTAAAGTAGTCCATGACAACTAGTATGTATTTGTTGCCATTTGAGGATCGTGGTAAAGGACCCAAAATGTCCAATGCTATCCTCTCAAAAGGTGCTCCTACGTTGTACCGCTGCAACCTTCCTCGGCTACGTTTCTTCGGTCCTTTACGTGCCGCACAGTCATCACAAGATTGGCACCATTTCTCTACATCTTGTCTCGTTTTGCTCCAATAGAAGCGTTCTCGAACTTTCTGTAGAGTTTTCATTACTCCGAAGTGGCCTCCAGTTGAGCTACTGTGCAATTCTTTCAAAACATCTGAAATTCTTGATTTTGGAAGAACAAGCTGCCATTTGAAATTACGTCCATCATCGGACTCCCATTTCCTGTATAAGACACCATTTCTTATATGGAGTGAGTCCCAAAGAGCCCAATATTGCTTAGTAGCAGGACTGTAGGTGGAGATATCCTGCCAACTTGGTCTCATACTAGAAGATTCTTTCAATTCAAGAATTGGATTTATATCTGGGTCTTCTTTTTGGGCTTCCCTAAGTCCTTCATCACTCCATGGGTCTGGTTTTGATGGAGGTGAAACAGTAACTTGGCGTACCGAAGTATTTATCAGCTGATAGTTCTTCTCTACTCTAGAACAATATCGGCAGCTTTCATTACACGGCTTCCTTGATAGTGCATCAGCATTTCCATGAAGAGTTCCTTTGCGATGACGTATTTCAAAGTCAAACTCCTGGAGTCGTTGAATCCATCTGGCTACCTGTCCTTCTGGATTTTTAAAATTTAAAAGCCAGGTTAAAGATGCATGATCTGTCCGGAGCAAGAACTTTCTTCCATAGAGATAATGGTGGAAATGTTCTATTGCTTTGACGATTGCCAGCAATTCCTTCCTGGTTGTACAATAATTCCGCTCCGGTTTTGATAGGCATTTACTCCAATAAGCAATGACATATTCTTTATCATCAATTTCCTGCGACAAAACAGCTCCGATATTTTCGTTGCTGGCATCCGTATCTAAAATGAATAATTTTTCGGGCTGGGGATATGCAAGAACGGGCGAAGATGTCAACGCCTCCTTCAGTTGCTTAAAAGCTTTCTCACATTCATCTGTCCATAGAAATCTCTGTTTAACTTCTGTCAACTTGTGAAGAGGTCTGGCAATACTTGAAAAACCCTTAACAAATTTCCTGTAATATGTGCATAGTCCAAGAAAACTTCTTAATTGGTGGACATCTTTTGGACGACTCCAGTCCTTAACTGCGGAGATCTTTTCAGGATCTGTTCTTACACCTTCAGCAGAGATAATGTGTCCCAGATAGCTTACTTCACGTCGGAATAAATTACATTTGCAAGGATTCAGCTTCAGGTTGGCCATTTTTAATTTTTCCAGCACCTTTCGGATGTTTCTTAAATGGTCTTCGAATGTGCGCCCTACAATAATGATATCGTCCAAATATACCAAACAGGCTTCGTAGGAAAGTCCACGTAATACTGTCTCCATCAGGCGCTCAAACGTTGCAGGTGCATTGCAAAGCCCAAATGGCATAACCTTGAACTGCCAAAGTCCTTGTCCTGTGGTGAATGCAGTCTTTTCTCGATCCTCAGGATGTATCTCTACTTGCCAATAACCACTCTTGAGATCCAAAGTCGAAAACCATTGTTTTCCGGATAAAGCATCAAGTGTAATCGTCAATCCTAGGAAGAGGGTAACTATCTTTTTTAGTGATGTTGTTTAACCGACGATAGTCAACGCAGAATCGGGTAGAACCATCTTTCTTCCGAACTAAAACAATAGGCGAAGCCCAAGGACTCTCTGATGGCTCAATAATGTCATTCTGCTGCATTTCCATCAGAAGATTATCCACCTCTTCCTGCTTAGCGTATGGCAATCTTCTCGGGTGTTGTTTAATGGGTGGATGATTTCCTGTATTGATTCGGTGCTGCGTCAATTTGGTTCGCCCAACATCATCTGATTTCTTGGAAAAGAGATCTCCGAATTCTAATAATAAATTTCTTGCTGCATTCCTCTGTTTATCATCTAACTCCGCTCTATGAAGGAGTTCATTAATTAGAGTGTCAGGAGGTTCAGATAGTGTGGCTTGACAATTTCGGTTAATACAGGTCACTGGAGTGCAAGTCGCTAGCACTTCTCCTTCTTTTATAAGTTTTACTTTATTGCTTAGATTAGCAACTCTTACCGGGATTACATTTCGTGAAAGGTCGACGAGTGAAGAAGCCACTAGTACTCCTTTAACGCTATTGTCGGAATCTGGATATTCAGTCAATCCATAATGAAAATTATTATCTTCTGAAAGAGCTCCGCAAACTATTGTCTCAGTTCTTGGTGGTAATGTTGTTTCACTCTTTGCAGTTATATGATGGACTGTTTTAATATCTGAATATTTCGTCTTAAAAATCGCTATGTCTTCAGAACATGAGTGTAGTTCATTATTTTTAAAATCTAACTTGAAATGGTTTTCTTTGAGAAAATCCAATCCGAGAATAAATTCGTCATTTATATCAGCGACATATGCCATATGATCGTACACGGCATTACCAAATGCAATGTTTAGATTGATTTTTCCATGCACTTTAATCTTATCACCTGTCACAGTTTGAAGGGTAATGCAGGGCGGCGTCCAGATGAGTTTCTCACCAAGTTTGCGAGCCAAATCTGTCCTAATGATAGTTACGTTGGCTCCAGTATCGATTATCATTCTGCAGGGAACTTCGTTGACATGTCCCATAACGAAAAGTCCGTTGTCGCCGCTACTTACGGAAGAAATGTGAAACAATTTGAAATGGGGCTTCTGACTCTCTGGACATCTCCGCCCCGCGAGATGGCCACATATTAGTTTCCCTGCTGTGGTGGAAGATCATTTCCACCATCTTTTCGTTTCGGGCAGTCTCTCTGAACGTGTCCGACTGCACCGCAAGTCCAACACTGAATTTTCGTGTTTCTGCCACCTTTACTCAATTCTAAGTTACGGAATTTTCGCCGCAGATCTTCGATTTGCTTTCTGAGATCATAGTCCGTATCAGTAGTAGAGACGGCTCTGATTGAGTGCCGGTCTTTACGCGTGGCCTGTTGGGCAGCCTCTATCTTATGTGCGTAGACTAGGGCAGATCCAATATCTTTGACATCAGTGAGTCTAAGTGTTTTCTGTATCTCCGGATCCCGCACACTATCGATGAAGTGATGGAGAGCCAGATCTTGACGTGTCTCAGCTGGGCAGTCCGAAAATGCTAGATGGGAAAGTCGCTGAATATCGGCAGCCAATTCTTGCAGACTTTCACCCGCTTTTTGATAGCGGGACTTTAACTGTAGTCTGCTATATTCTTTAGTGCACTTGTCTCCAAACCGCAGCTCAAGCGCACTCGATAGAGCTTGGAAATCGTGCCTCTGCTCCTCCGGAAGCGTCTCGAGGATGTCAGCCGCGTCTCCTCTTAAAGAAGCCGCCAGGTGAAAAGCTTGGGCTCGGGGATTCCATCCATTAGCTTCCGCTACCATCATAAACTAGGTTTTGTATACTTGCCAGGATGATTTCCCATCAAATGTTGAGAGTTTAATATTGGCTAGGGAAGGCACAAATGCCACGTTCGATTCCTCATGTTTGTTTGACATTTGCTTCTCCAAGCTTTCAATCTTCTTATTCATATTGTCTAATGCTTCTTCAACGTTTTCTTCTATCTCCAGAACTTTAGTTTCAACTGAAGTTACCTTATCTTCCATTGCATTCATCTTCTCCTGAATGATGTTGGAGAATTCTTCTTTAACACTCACAATGTTCTTCTTAAGCTCCTCCTGTCCAGATTTTATTTCTTTCATCATCTCGGTGTTAATCTCTTCTTGTCCAGCTTTCATCTCCTCCTGTCCAGATTTTATCTCTTTCATCATCTCGGTTTTAATCTCTTCTTGTCCAGCTTTCATCTCTTCTTGTCTAGCTTTCATCTCTTCTTGTCCAGCTTTCATCTCTTCTTGTCCAGCTTTCATCTCAGCTATCTGCTCCGCTAATTTTTCGAGAAGACTTTTCATTAAATCCATATCCATTTTTCTTGTGACACGCTGCATCAACTCTTCAATCCCACTTCTGACACCAGTTTTACCGAGCTCCACGGGTTCGTGTTGATTGAGAGTTGAATAAAGCAACCACTTAATGAACACAAGACTTTTATTCGTAAAAATCTCACTTGATTAACGAAATTCCCGCTGTAACAATCACAATTATACAGCTACAATTTGTCAGATATAATAAGAAACAGCTTCTAGTCACAGGTCTCAAATACCTCAGACAGAGATATAACTAGATAACTAGCAGACACAACTAATCGTCTTCACTCAATGACTGTCTTCACCAAAACTCTCTCTTCTATGTCGGGCTGCGGTATTTATACCTGACTTGGCGGAGAAATCTACCAATTTCGCCAAGCTTCTAGGCTATCTCAAAAAATATAAAGACAAATATAATCATTATTTATAAATTTGTAACAATATGAAAAAAGTAGTTTGCCGTTGGGTTCCTCATAATCTAACTGAGCATCAAAAAGAGGAGCGTGTCTGAACCAGTAAAGAAACTCTTAATATGATGAATGACGATGGCCACCGCATCATTTCTAAAATTGTAACAGATGATGAAACGTACATACCGTTTTTTGACGTTCCAACACGTCAAGAAAGCAAAGTATGGATCTTTGAAGATGATCCCACGCCTACAATGGTGAAAAAACAACTCGCACTGAAGAAAATGATGTATACCGTTTTCTTCAGAAGTACGGGATTGGTCAAAGCCATCAAGTTGGAAGGACAGAAGACAGTAACAGCAAACTGGTATACCACTAAATGTCTTCCAGAATTTCTACAAGAACTGAATGTTAGGGGACTAATGCTTCACCATGACAATGCATCTTGACATACAGCCGGATTAACATTTGAGTTTCTTAAACAAAAACAAATTAAAGTGATCGAACATCCACCGTATTCACCTGATCTAGCTTTGTGCGACTTTTGGTTATTCTTTAATCTAAAAAAGAACTTACGTGGACGTCATTTTCATTCAGAAGAAGAGATTGATGTGGCTATAAATGCATTTTTTTCATCCATTCGAAGAAATTAATGGCTTGAGGCATTTAATCTGTGAAAAATTCTTCTACAAAAGTGCATTAATGCTGGAGGAGACTACTTTGAACACACCTAAAATTTTGTAAGTATAACTTTAAAAACCTAGTTGTGTCTCAAAAATTTCAGAGTGTGACCCTCGTATTACACTTCCCAGTTTAAAATTTGATAATCAATGTATTTGATACAATTAATAAAAGTACACCACATGAAAAAATAAACAGTTTATTCTGATGAGAAGAAATTTTATCTTCATTTATTTAAAATAAAATTTATTTATAAATTTTATTTTTTATAAAATTTATTCATAATTTTTATTAATAATGAGTACTAAATATTTACTTATTGCATGGTTTATAACGATTTTTGAAGTTTAATTTATTCATAATTTCCTTATATTCTTCTTCCGACTTTTAATTATGCAACTAATAACACACAGTTAAAAAGTGCAAAAATTGATTGATAAGTTTCTTTCAGTTTTTTTATAAGCAATTTGCTCCAATGCAACATAAATTAGTAACAATCGATCTCTTTAGAAAAGCAAAAAATCAAAAAAAGAAGATAATTTTTCGAGAATATTACTATAAAATAATTATATGAAATCCTAAAAATTTTATTATTTTTTAAATTTATATTTGATGATGAATTTTTAAAGTAATTTATTTATTTTACAAATGCCAAACATTAGCTCTTAAGCTATTAGTTCACGGGCTCTCTAATATTTCTTGACAATGTCTTCATATTTTGAAAGTAACTATTTTTAAGTTAATAATAGGATGTGAATGTTATTTTAGTAATAAGTAAACTTACAGCATAAGTATACTTTGCTGATATTCTCAGTTGCTATTAGTTTGTATTCACATTTTAATGGTAGATAAAAGTAAATAATCACATATTTTTTATATTAAAAAATTTTATACTTATTTACAGATAATTTTGCTGGAACAATCATATCAGCAATTAGAAAACAGTATAATCTGAATGTTGGACTACACCAAAATGATGGTAAAAAAATTGGTTTTATCTGATATTTATACATTTCAAAATATGCATACAAAAAAAGATGATATTTGATGACTTTAAATTTTAAACTCTTTTAATTCTTCTTTAAAAGTCTAATTGTGACCTAAGAAAGCTTTAACTTTGATCGCAGATCCTGTTACAAAAACTGTGAATGAGTATTGTATTTCTGCTTGCAAACAGTGAGTGTGTTGGGAAGTTTTCCGTTGATCCCTTCAATTGATAACAGCACGTGAAAGTGGGACAGTATCTAATGAAAAGTCCTCATAAAGAAAAATGGATATTAAAAATATTCTGCAATCCTGATAAAAATCAAATTAATTGTACTAGAATAAAAGAAGAATAAAGAGTTATTTTTTGTTATTTAATTTCATAGGAGGATTATATTAATTTGATATTTTAAATATGATTCCAGAATATAATTTATCTGTTTTAGTTTACATTTTCTGCATTATTACCATAATAATAAATAAAAAATTTTCTAATTACTTCATTTATAATTTTTTTAGTATCTTAGAAAAAAACTATTTTGTAATATGTCGCAGAGTCAATAACATTAGGAAAATATTGAGAAATGTCAGACTTTTATTGTCTATTTACTGTTCGCTTTTCTTTACAATACTTATGTAATTTTTTTATTTTTTATTTTAAAATTTAGACTTACACACACATGACATTTGAATTCAAAACAATTATAGCTTGACTTACCAACTGATAAATTTCTAGAATTAAAGAGAAAAAGTCTTGACACTGCGTAATGGGAAGACCTAAGCCGAAGATTGTGGTAAAAATTTTAAAATTTACCACATGAGAGAATTTTGCTTGAAAGCGAATCTTATGCACGTGTCTCAAAGTAATCACTTTGCAGAGAGTCCATCTATAGTTGTTCAACAGTGGCTGGGATTTAACTCGAGACTGTCAAGCTATAGAACAGGTCCTTTTAAGTGTACGGTAAAGGAATTGCGTCTCAAAGGAATGGTAAATGAATGCTACAATTTTTCTGTAGTGTATGAGACTAAGTATAATGAATAATTGCCAATTGTAAGATATTTTTATATTTTTTGCATATTGCCTAGCATGAGAACTTTTCAAAAATAGCAGCTATATTCATGCGTCTAAAGCAGTAAGCCCAAGAAATTCCCAAGCACCAATCACATGCAGAAAGTGGAAATAAAACATTCCCTTGTACAGAAATGGTTGCATTTGAACCTGTAAGTTTCCACTCCAAACAACATATATTGGGCGTCACTAAGCCTCAAACTCATTCATTATATTTGCCATTGCTTAGTGGACAACGTAACAGCTGAAACTAATAAAGCTTTTATCTTCCATATAGCTTATTGCTTTTCCGGAAATCTTAACTGAAAATGTGCTATATTTATACATTGCATGAAAGATCGTCAAAAACTTTTAAGCACTATTCTGGGAGATGTGGAAGAAGACAAAAGAAAGGCTGTGATTCCATCACCAGATCAAAGGGGGAGCCAGTGACTGATTAGATTTGAAGCGGTGTACAACGCACATCTAACTGCAGTTGTGGTGCAGTTTCTTATCCCCGGAAGGGATTTTCATGATTCATATTCTTTTGCTACAAGGGACAGCTCGTCCTTCAGAAATCTTCCAAGGTCCCATCTTGATAGGCGTGCATAAGTGAGTATGTTTATGTAGTATCCGGAAAAATGAACCACAGGAATATATATTTGCTGCAAGCCAGTTAAAATATTTGCTGTTAATCATTTATGGCAAGGATGATTTTTAAAAATGATATTTATGGTAAACTTTAAAAGAAAATATTCCATAATTCCAGACTCGTTCAGTAAATTTTACATGGAAAAGCTATTTAATCATATCATTATAAAATTAATATTATATCAATCAATTATATATGGGGTGATGAAAGTGACGACGAAGCTATCTTAGACTATTTATATTCTGATTTAGATCAGGATATATTAAATCTTTTTGGTTCGAGTTTTAAAATTAAGATTTTAAAGTCTGTTGCGGTATGTCTAATACTATAATATTGTAGGAATATTAAGAATATAGACTTCTTTTAGTGATAAATACATTTTTTGTGAGCGCAAATATTTTTCTAACATTCTTTTCTTTTAATTTCTTTTAGTTATTTTTATTTACGTAGTTTTCTTGACAAATATATCAAATATTAACTAATTTGCTTATGCTAAGTACCATATACGAGTAACAGGCTATTACAGAAAATTTTCGTTCAAAAATTAATATTGTATTATCAAGATTGCAAACAAATAAAAAAATAACAATAATTACTGCGCTTTTGTAAAAATATTGTAATATAATTTTGCATTTTTTAATTTCTTTATTTTGATCATTTATGCTTACTTATTTTTTAAAACTCCTGTATCACATTCATACATTTTTTCAGAAGATCAAATGTGTAACGGTTTGTTCCGAAAAAGGAGCAGTTTGTTCGATGAGAACGAACTCGGAACCTGATTTCTGACCGAACGATTCAGACGAACGAAGAATGCCCGCCCACCTATAAAGAGCAGCCCTTTTCGTCAACAAACCACCTGTTCGATGGAGCGAGAAAGTTACCGGACCTTTATTTAAAAGTGAAAATAGAAGTGCGGTGAAGGTGTGTTGCTTCGGTTATTAAAAGGAAGGAAAAACTTCTGGCCTTGAAATTGTAAAGCGCTTGGATTACGTGAATCTCTTCCTTTAAGGATAACTATTGAGAAGATTGCTTAACTTACTAGTTAAAATAAAATTGGATTATCTATTTAGAGGTGCTAAAATGAAGGTAAGATTTCAGCCAAATGTTATAAATAGTAACTAATGATACATTAAGTAATTTTAATATTTTGTTGCATAAATATAAAGAATACAATTACATTTGTATATTATTTAATTGCGCATGTATGTATATGGCGCTTATATATGCTGATAATTAATTATTGTCTAACTATAAATTTCAAATTTTTATCATGCTATATAATTGTGAAATGAAAATTCTTTGAAGTATAAAAATATATATAAATATAAATATTCATAAATACAGATTACTATTTGAAAACATTGTAGTTATTGAGTTTGTAGTTTTGATGAACTTCAATTCAAATACACAGTATAAACATATAAACACACACACATATATATAATTGTTTGTATTCTAAGTAAATCATGAAATAAAATGCTATCTTTATGCGCGTATTCAGTTAATACATCTAAAAATAATTGAATGTTAAAAAGATTGTATAAAATCACGAGAAATTAATTTTACTGCAATCACCAACTTCATTTATAAATAGAATTTCAAAAAGAGATTATTATCATTGTTTTTGCATATTTCTTGTTTAATGGAAGAAATATTTAATAAATCAAGCTTATCTATACTTTTCTTGAGTAACACTTATAAAAAAATTAGAATTATTATCTTAAAAATTTCAGAAAATAAAACTCGATAATGCTTAAGAACATTGACTGAATTATTAAATAAAATTATGAAATAAACAAACAATTTTTGCATGTGTTTTTATTTTATTATTACTTTATTTTATTTATTTATTTGCATAGGCTAATTTTAAAACGACATTATAAGAAATAATTTTTGGAAATAAATATGAATAATCCTCTTTTAAAAAATAAAGATTTAAATTGCTTGAAAAAAATTTCGTTGATTAAAATATTAAATTTACAAGCTAAAGAGAAATGTGTCAAAAGACATCATAAACATTTCAGGAAAAAAATTGTTTTTAATTTAATTGAAACAGAGAAGAATATAGCTAACTAGATTTATTTTTACTGCTATATTTGTAATTAAAATAAATAAAAAAACAACTACCAATTTTACTGAATAGCATAAATTCTCGAATAGTCATTTTTGAAGAATTCCAGGAAGATATTTATAGCTGTGCAACAATTAACTATGAATCTTTATCCTTCCATATTAATAGACTTAATTCTTCCTGTATTTTTGGTGAAAATGACATGCAATATTTTCTCATGGCCCGTTGTCTTTTCACCAGGGGGTTGTGGGATTATCTGTTAAGATTTCTTGACTTTCTAGACACGTTGGAACGTCTAAAATTTTTTATGTACACTTCATTATCAGATACAATTTTAGAGATATTATAGGAGACCCTTCATTTTTAAGTGTATGTAATTAAGGATTTCTTTACTGATTTTGATACATTCCTCTTTTTGGTCTTAGTCAAATTATGGGAAACCCGATAATCAACTATTTTTTATATAAAGCAATTCTTTATGAACAACTTTACGTATGGTGATGGATTTTTATTGCTTTCCTTCTGCTTAAGCTCATATTCAGTCAGTATTCAAGAAATATTTAGGAATACAAGAATAATCATCGATGAACATTTTTCATATGGCAGACTTATTATCCTATGTAGGGAATCAGTCATCTTGAATCTTGAAGGGAATTACGATCTAATGTGGAATTCTACAAACCATCTGAATGCAGTCGGGTTCAAATGCTAACGTTTAAGGCGGTCCCTCGCGCATTCATTCTTTAAGATAGTAAGTAAGGGACTCATGGTATTGACACCATATGGTGGGCAACTTAACAGCAGATTTTAATATCCACCAATCTGTTCTTAAAAGCTATCCCATTGATTTGCTTTTATTATAATTAAAGAGTAAGTGAATTCTAAAAATCTTGAAATAACTGAGTAGATGGTTAAGTTGTGATGCTTTTAAAGCTTCATGTAACTTACAAAATGAAAAAAAAAATCATTTGGTCTCATATAAGTATGCTATAATCCATGAAATCAAGCAAATGATTATATTTGGTGGACTATAGAGGATTGTTAAAAATATATTTCCTATAATTTTATGTGTATATAATTAAATTCAGAACAAAATAATCAGTCATTCAAATTTTCATTAAAATATACCTGAGTTTTTACTTACTAATATCTTTTTCTGAGAGGAAAGACAAAATTTTTGAATGCATTTCGATGGTTAAAAGTAATTAACATTTAGATAAAATTTGTCTTATAAAAAGATGAGTAAATTTATCATTCAACTTTATCTTAATGTTTGTTATCCATTTTATAACATTAGGTTGTTTAAGCAATAAATTCATATAAAATATACCTTTACGTTTTTGAGTATTTTCAATGGGACGAAAACTTATAGGTACATGTGCAGTATACAAACGTATTATGAGTATAATTCACATTCATACAAACGTATAATTCATTCTTTATTATGCTCTTATCCGGCTGCCAGTTTGCAATGAACTATGCTGCTGAACATAAACACTTTGTAATTTTTAATCATGGTCAAATGATTAGATCGACACCTGAATATGGTACTCACCTCTTCAAATTACCACCAGAGGAAGATATTACTAATAAATATTTAACTGGCGAAAAAGAGAAGGCTCTTTTGCACAACATTTAATTTCATGGTAAGATATTGAACTTACAAATAACGGATTACCTCTTTAAGCTAGTGTAGCTCTCGAATATGGAAATGTTGGAAGTATTATTTTAAGTTATATAGCTTCTTTTGCCTTCTCCAGACATAATTTCTGTCTCAAATGCTAGAACTTATGAGGTAGAAGTGCATTTCTACCTCATAAGTAATTAAAATAAAAAATGAAGATATTCACATACAATACGTAGAGTGAGAGAAGAGAGAGAGAGAGGTTAGATTATTTGCTGTATGGTTATTTTTTTATACACGAGTGCTAATTTGAGAGGGATTTACAATTCTGAGGGACTTCTAATTCAGACATCATCATCGGAAGTAAGAATCAAAGTCGGGAACAGTTAAAGTGAAAGTCAGTATATAGTACAATGACACCAAACGATTTAGATTTTTCAAAGAAATAGCAACTTTATTTATTACATGGTACAGAAATGGAATTCTGATTCTAAGAAAATAGAAAAATGGGCACATTTAAATATGTATATTTTAAAATGTTAGAAAATTTATATTTTTTTCTACAATTCTAAAATTACAACTTATAATTCATTGTATTTTTAAATAAAGTTTAAAGATGCGATTTATCTGACAAAAAGTTGTTTTATTTCTTCTAACTAAAAATGGCTCCTAAAATAAGAAAGTGCTTGCTTATTTAAGAAAAATAAATTTTCAATAATTGATAGTTACTAGTGAATTATTTGTATTTTAAATTTAAGATTTAAAAAGATATTTCTGTTTTATTGCTCTGCTGCAATAAAAATCCAACATTATTTTTAACTAATACTACAAGTCGGTTGCATAGAGGTTATGCAAAGTATTCTCATCTTAAATACTTTTGGGTTTCTTACTCTTCCCCACTGATTTAAAGGCTAATATTTTGAAACCAATTTATTTTTTTTAAAAAATTGAAATTAAATGCACATCATTTCAATGATATATTTACTTGAAAAATTACATTGATCAATGTTACATACATGCTTCATTATATCATGGTAAATGTTGTAATTTAAAAAAGTCCTTTGATAAAATTTCATGGATGAAATAATAATTTATACTCGACAATTCCGTGAATGATTAATAAGTTATGCAGTAAAATGTTTCAATGTGTTTGGAAAATAGAGGATTCTATATCTGACCTCAACGAAAATCATAGTTCAAAAAGAATGTCTGTGTTTTAAATTTTCGTGAATTTAATGCCCTTATTCGGGAAAAGTATAGAAAACTAGAGAAATGATTTCTAGCTTTGGTGTTCCAGTTCAGATTTCAAAACGCTTACAGAGTTTAGCGGCTTTGTTCGGCAGAAATTTTTTTAATGGAAAATTTTTCAAAACAATGAATTCCAAGAGTAATTTTTTAAAATAATATCAAAAAAGCATATATACAAAGACTACATTTTCGTAAATATTTAAGTGTATAATTATTGATAATAAATTTTCACTGAAACACATATTCGAAGCTTAAATCAATTGAAGGCCATTATGCTAAAACGGATTATATACGTAATCCGTAAAAGAAGAAGAAGCCAGCTCAATTATCAACAGCATAAAATGATCGCGGTTCAAAATAACAGTACAATTAGAGGTGTTAGTGGTTATGGTCGTCAGAAATTACAGCCAGAAGTTTATGCAATGAAATATATAAACACACCACGTTTTTCACATCAAGTAGACTAGGGCTTGGTATTTGACCTATATGAAGCTCATTATGCTGCTGAGGGTTATGCATGTTAAATATTCGTATGATTTAATATCTCTCTGTTAACTCAATGCAATATGGAATTGGATATATCAGCTCAGGTATTAGTTTGGTAACTCGCGTGTGGTAAAAAAGATGCAGAAATTCTCTATTTTTTTGTTGGTTCTCTTGGTACAAAGTGTCAGAAATGAAGTAAAATAATACAATACAAAGCAAAATTAATTAAACTAATGAATATTTTGCCACGAAACCCACTTTTCATTAAAAATGTAATTATATTTAATAATTATAATCATAACATGATGTGAAGATCAGGGTGCCAACTCACGTGTTGACCACGTTAGTTGGCCAAGATGCAAAACTACGAGATGGATGGCTATGATTAACCGTTATGGTAGAAGAAATAGGCAGAAAAAAGTACTGCAATAAACTAATCTAATTGTAATTTATCTATGCGTACCGGATTATTACTATGTAATTGGCTATAACTGTTGCAGTGAGGAGAACTCTTACGAATATCCCTATGGGAGAAATTAAACATCGAACAACAACTATATAATCTTTCTTTAGAACTTTGAATTAAATTTATTTGCATTACGTCAAATTGAATCTGCATTGTTACGAGTCAAAAAGATGCACAATACAGATTAATGTGCATATCATTTCATCAAGATTAGAACCCAAATTCATTGGATAAGAAAGTAAAATTCTAATCATCATATCTCATGGATAACATTTTATTCATAGATATGAATATATTTTGAAATAATTTTTGAAAATATATTGAAAACATTTTTGCTGTCAATTAAGTTACTTTATGATTTTTGGATGTGGAGCAATGTGAATTAATTCTTAAATACATAAAATTAGATATTTATCTCATTAAACAAAAAATAATAGATTGTAAAATCTATAAATTTTAATGCTGTTGCTTCAGGAGCAAAGGGTGAAGACCATCGTGCTGAAAGGCCATTTGCACATTTAAGGTTTTGTACTGTCCAATGTCTTTTTGGCATTTATAAGAGAGTGCCAACTCAAATATCTAGCACACTTGACCATGATTTTGTCATTCATTATAACCAAATTACAATGGTATTTGGCTATGTTCAGTGACTTCAGTCGTCAAAAGTAAATTGCCGAAAATGAAAATTTTAATATAATCTTTGAGTGTGAATTCGTGGTAATTTTTAAAACTGGATTGGACAAAGGTATGATTTATTTTATAATAGGAAAAGTGATCTGATGGGCAAATTCATGGAGCAGCGAAAGGCTATCGTAATTCTCTATTTCAGAAAGTAAAAATTTTGATATCTGGGGATTTAAAAGAACATTTTATTAAGAGAAAATTTACACGTTAAAATATTCATTAAGTTCAAGGCACTTCTCCATTAGTGTGGTTAGAAAGTTTGCAACGGCGAATGCGAGGTTAACTTTTAATTTTTCTTTGACCGTGATGCCCAATTGTGTTCGGTGATATTAATTTATGAAAGCAGCCAACAGTAAAAAAAGGTAATCCAATAATACAGTTACTTTTTAAATAATATTAGTCGTAATACTGTAGCTAAATCCTTTACGTGCATATATTGGATATTTTTTCTTAATCGATTTATTGGAAAATTAGAAACATAAATTGTGCATATAATATGTACTCCCTACTTAAAGTAAACAATTGTTTTCTTGTAGCAAATATAATTTAAATCCAATCACGACAGAGTTCATTGGCTTTTAGAGAAGCTCAAATGTTTGAAGAACGAAACAGAAAGAAGAGAAAGCACGTGCGCAAATGAGACCTGGAAGCGAAGGCAAAATGGTGGGAGGTTGCTTGGAAGGAGGAATTAACTACAACGCTTTTCAAAGAAAGAAGTGTTGTTACGATGAATATATTACATGAAAGAAAATAATGGTAACATTTTGGGCACACACACAGAATTTCCACGAAATTACCGAAACACATTGATCAATTCAAGATTTCAAGCTACGAAATAAAATTAGGAAGCTGGGAAAATAGTTATTTTTGCAGTCCGAATGATTTTTGTTCTAATATATACCAGTTAATCGAACACTATTTTATAGATCCTCACTTTTCAATCCGTGGTATAAATCTGGTAATAGAAAATTGTATTCCCTGGCACTTAAAATACCTACTCTTTTTATCTGATTTAGAGTTATGAAAGTCTGGGCAAGAAATTCAACATATTTGGTCTTGAACCAAATCGCCACATCGCGCGAAAGTCCTATGTATGTTAAATTTCCTTTCTCTAGCTTTTGGTTTCTCCTATTTTATTATGTATATATCACCAAGCGAATAGACTAATTATTCACCAATATATCACCAAGCGAATAGACTAATTATTCACCAATATATCACCAAGCGAATAGACTAATTATTCACCAATATATCACCAAGCGAATAGAATAATTATTCACCAATATATCACCAAGCGAATAGACTAATTATTCACCAATATATCACCAAGCGAATAGAATAATTATTCACCAATATATCACCAAGCGAATAGACTAATTATTCACCAATATATCACCAAGCGAATAGACTAATAGACATATCTATTTTGTGAGACATTTGAGTCTCCACTATTGAGTTTATTTTGTGGGACAGTTGAGATCTATTTTGTGAGACATTTGAATATTCCACCTTTCATTATTTTCCACGAGAATTTTTCGTAGATATGGGGGTTGCATTCGCGTGTCGTTGATAAGGCGAAACCCGGAAACAAAAAATCGAAACATCCAATTATTTTACTCAACTATGGTTAGGATATATTTTTGCCTTTATTTTCAAAGAACACAATTCTACCGTTGAAACAAGATGAGCGCAGTTGTTGTAGTATAAAATCAAGAGCCGTTTCAGATGTCGTCTCTTAGCCAGGGCTCAATTTATGAGATATTTCGTATTCGTAGTAATTATTATATTATTTTGTAAGTGTGTATCTATTTAGAGGTGTATCTGTGTATCTATTCTATCTCTTAAGTGGAAATGTTTTCAGCATATTTAGCTAAAATTTAAACGGCATTGCAAATTACCAAGAAAACCCTGAACTGTGAAAAAAAAATAAATGATAAAAGCTTATGATGTCTAGAGAGATGGGTTGAGTGCATCTAATTTTTAATTTCTTAACGTAATTATATATTTATATATATATATATATATATATATATATATATATATATATATATATATATATATATATATATATATTGTTACAAATTTATAAATAATGATTATATTTGTCTTAAAATATCTCAGACAGATCAGAAATTCTAACATTTTGGGCAAAAATTGCGGTATTTAGACGTGCTGTAGTTTAAAAGCGGATTTCCTAATGATTTGGCGACTTGGCGACAGTTGGCGAGATTCTTGGCGACTTGGCGACAGTTGGCGAGATTTTTGGCGACTTGGCGAGAAATCGATACTTCTGGAAACATCCATCACCTAAGCTCTAGGACCAATATTTTTCGAGATAGCCTAGAAGCTTCCAGAACCTTGGCGAAATTGGTAGATTTCTCCGCCAAGTCAGGTATAAATACCGCAGCCCGACATGGAAGAGAGAGTTTTGTGAAGACAGTCAGTGAGTGAATACGCGCGATTGGTTGTGACTGCTAGTTGTTCTCTGTCTGAGGTATTTGAGACCTGTGATTGGAAGCTGTTTCTTATTATATCTGACGAATTGTAGCTGTATAATTGTGACTGTTACAGCGGGAATTTCGTTTATTTAGTGAAGTTTTTTTACGAATAAAAGTCTTGTGTTCATTAAGTGGTCGCTTTATTCAACTCTCAATCAACACGAACCCGTGGAGCTCGGTACAACTGGTGTCAGAATCGGGGTTGAAGAGTTGATGCAGCGTGTCACAAGAAAAATGGATATGGATTTAATGAAAAGTCTTCTCGAAAAATTAGCGGAGCAGATAGCTGAGATGAAAGCTGGACAAGAAGAGATGAAAGCTGGACAAGAAGAGATGAAAGCTAGACAAGAAGAGATGAAAGCTGGACAAGAAGCGATTAAAACCGAGATGATGAAAGAGATAAAATCTGGACAGGAGGAGATGAAAGCTGGACAAGAGGAGATGAAAGCTGGACAAGAAGAGATGAAAGCTAGACAAGAAGAGATGAAAGCTGGACAAGAAGAGATTAAAACCGAGATGATGAAGGAGATAAAATCTGGACAGGAGGAACTTAAAAAGGAACTTAAGAAGGACATTGTAAGTGTTAAAGAAGAATTCTCCAACATCATTCAGGAGAAGATGAATGCAATGGAAGATAAGGTAACTTCAGTTGAAACTAAAGTTCTGGAGATAGAAGAAAACGTTGAAGAAGCATTAGACAATATGAATAAGAAGATTGAAAACTTGGAGAAGCAAATGTCAAACAAACATGAGGAACCCAACGTGGCATTTGTGCCTTCCCTAGCCAATATTAAACTCTCAACATTTGATGGGAAATCATCCTGGCAAGTATACAAGACCCAGTTTATGATGGTAGCGGAAGCTAATGGATGGAATCCCCGAGCCCAAGCTTTTCACCTGGCGGCTTCTTTAAGAGGAGACGCGGCTGACATCCTCGAGACGCTTCCGGAGGAGCAGAGGCACGATTTCCAAGCCCTATCGAGTGCGCTTGAGCTGCGGTTTGGAGATAAGTGCACTAAAGAATAT
This sequence comes from Latrodectus hesperus, assembly GCA_037975125.1. NCBI lineage: Eukaryota > Metazoa > Arthropoda > Arachnida > Araneae > Theridiidae > Latrodectus > Latrodectus hesperus. The sequence goes on from JAJQOW010001626.1 coordinate 20,208, forward strand.
AGCAGACTACAGTTAAAGTCCCGCTATCAAAAAGCGGGTGAAAGTCTGCAAGAATTGGCTGCCGATATTCAGCGACTTTCCCATCTAGCATTTTCGGACTGCCCAGCTGAGACACGTCAAGATCTGGCTCTCCATCACTTCATCGATAGTGTGAGAGATCCGGAAATACAGAAAACACTTAGACTCGCCGATGTCAAAGATATTGGATCTGCCCTAGTCTACGCACATAAGATAGAGGCTGCCCAGCAGGCCGCGCGTAAAGACCGGCACTCAATCAGAGCCGTCTCTACTACTGATACGGACTATGATCTCAGAAAGCAAATCGAAGATCTGCGGCGAAAATTCCGTAACTTAGAAATGAGTAAAGGTGGCAGAAACACGAAAATTCAGTGTTGGACTTGCAGTGCAGTCGGACACGTTCAGAGAGACTGCCCGAAACGAAAAGATGGTGGAAATGATCTTCCACCACAGCAGGGAAACTAATATGTGGCCATCTCGCGGGGCGGAGATGTCCAGAGAGTCAGAAGCCCCATTTCAAATTGTTTCATATTTCTTCCGTAAGTAGCGGCGACAACGGACTTTTCGTTATGGGACATGTCAACGAAGTTCCCTGCAGAATGATAATCGATACTGGAGCCAACGTAACTATCATTAGGACAGATTTGGCTCGCAAACTTGGTGAGAAACTCATCTGGACGCCGCCCTGCATTACCCTCCAAACTGTGACAGGTGATAAGATTAAAGTGCATGGAAAAGTCAATCTAAACATTGCATTTGGTAATGCCGTGTACCATCATATGGCATATGTCGCTGATATAAATGACGAATTTATTCTCGGATTGGATTTCCTCAAAGAAAACAATTTCAAGTTAGACTTTAAAAATAATGAACTACATTCATGTTCTGAAGACATAGCGATTTTTAAGACGAAATATTCAGATATTAAAACAGTCCATCATATAACTGCAAAGATGGAAATAACATTACCACCAAGAACTGAGACAATAGTTTCCGGAGCTCTTTCAGAAGATAATAATTTTCATTATGGATTGACTGAATATCCAGATTCCGACAATAGCGTTAAAGGAGTACTAGTGGCTTCTTCCCTCGTCGACCTTTCACGAAATGTAATCCCGGTAAGAGTTGCTAATCTAAGCAATAAGGTAAAACTAATAAAAGAAGGAGAAGTGCTGGCGACTTGCACTCCAGTGACCTGTATTAACCGAAATTGTCAAACCACACTATCTGAGCCTCCTGACACTCTAATTAATGAACTCCTTCAGAATGCAGAGTTAGATGATAAACAAAGGAATGCTGCAAGAAATCTATTATTAGAATTCGGAGATCTCTTTTCCAAGAAATCAGATGATGTTGGGCGAACCAAATTGACGCAGCACCGAATCAATACAGGAAATCATCCACCCATTAAACAACATCCGAGAAGATTGCCATTCGCTAAGCAGGAAGAGGTGGATAATCTTCTGATGGAAATGCAGCAGAATGACATTATTGAGCCATCAGAGAGTCCTTGGGCTTCGCCTATTGTTTTAGTTCGGAAGAAAGATGGTTCTACCCGATTCTGCGTTGACTATCGTCGGTTAAACAACATCACTAAAAAAGATAGTTACCCTCTTCCTAGGATTGACGATACACTTGATGCTTTATCTGGAAAACAATGGTTTTCGACTTTGGATCTCAAGAGTGGTTATTGGCAAGTAGAGATACATCCTGAGGATCGAGAAAAGACTGCGTTCACCACAGGACAAGGACTTTGGCAGTTCAAGGTTATGCCATTTGGGCTTTGCAATGCACCTGCAACGTTTGAGCGCCTGATGGAGACAGTATTACGAGGACTTTCCTACGAAGCCTGTTTGGTATATTTGGACGATATCATTATTGTAGGGCGCACATTCGAAGACCATTTAAGAAACATCCGAAAGGTGCTGGAAAAATTAAAAATGGCCAACCTGAAGCTGAATCCTTGCAAATGTAATTTATTCCGACGTGAAGTAAGCTATCTGGGACACATTATCTCTGCTGAAGGTGTAAGAACAGATCCTGAAAAGATCTCCGCAGTTAAGGACTGGAGTCGTCCAAAAGATGTCCACCAATTAAGAAGTTTTCTTGGACTATGTACATATTACAGGAAATTTGTTAAGGGTTTTTCAAGTATTGCCAGACCTCTTCACAAGTTGACAGAAGTTAAACGGAGATTTCTATGGACAGATGAATGTGAGAAAGCTTTTAAACAACTGAAGGAGGCGTTGACATCTTCGCCCGTTCTTGCATATCCCCAGCCCGAAAAATTATTCATTTTAGATACGGATGCCAGCAACGAAAATATCGGAGCTGTTTTATCGCAAGAAATTGATGATAAAGAATATGTCATTGCTTATTGGAGTAAATGTCTATCGAAACCAGAGCGGAATTACTGTACAACCAGGAAGGAATTGCTGGCAATCGTTAAAGCCATAGAACATTTCCACCATTATCTCTATGGAAGAAAGTTCTTGCTCCGGACAGATCACGCATCCTTAACCTGGCTTTTAAATTTTAAAAATCCGGAAGGACAGGTAGCCAGATGGATTCAACGACTCCAGGAGTTTGACTTTGAAATACGTCATCGCAAAGGAACTCTTCATGGAAATGCTGATGCACTATCAAGGAAACCGTGCAATGAAAGCTGCCGATATTGTTCGAGAGTAGAGAAGAACTATCAGTTAGTAAATCCTTCGGTACGCCAAGTTACTGTTTCACCTCCACCGAAACCAGACCCATGGAGTGATAAAGGACTTAGAGAAGCTCAAAAAGAAGACCCAGATATAAATCCAATTTTAGAATTAAAAGAATCTTCCAGTATGAAACCAAGTTGGCAGGATATCTCCACCTACAGTCCTGCTACTAAGCAATATTGGGCTCTTTGGGACTCACTCCATATAAGAAATGGTGTCTTATACAGGAAATGGGAGTCCGATGATGGACGTAATTTCAAATGGCAGCTTGTTCTTCCAAAATCAAGAGTTTCAGATGTTTTGAAAGAATTGCATAGTAGTTCAACTGGAGGCCACTTTGGAGTAATGAAAACTCTACAGAAGGTTCGAGAACGCTTCTATTGGAGCAAAACGAGACAAGATGTAGAGAAATGGTGCCAATCTTGTGATGACTGTGCGGCACGTAAAGGACCGAAGAAACGTAGCCGAGGAAGGTTGCAGCGGTACAACGTAGGAGCACCTTTTGAGCGAATAGCATTAGACATTTTGGGTCCTTTACCACGATCTTCAAATGGCAACAAATACATACTAGTTGTCATGGACTACTTTACTAAGTGGCCTGAAGCGTTTGCAATCCCCGATCAAGAGGCGACTACAGTAGCCGAGGTTCTATTGCAGCAATGGGTTTCCAGATTCGGCACACCCTTACAAATCCATTCTGATCAAGGGACAAATTTCACATCTGTTGTGTTTAAAGGAATGTGTCAAATTCTCGGAATAGACAAGACGCAGACCACGCCACTACACCCACAATCGGACGGCATGGTAGAGAGATTTAACAGAACCATCTTGAATAATCTCTCACTTATGGTTTCCAGAAATCAGCAAGATTGGGATTTGAAGCTACCGCTGTTTCTGCTTGCATATCGCAGTGCTGTCCATGAGACTACCGGATATACTCCTTCACAGATGCTCTTTGGTCGCGAACTTCGTCTCCCTTGTGATCTTCAGTTTGGTCGTCCACCGGATACATCTTCATCGCCAGAGGAATACCTTCGAGAACTTCAGGCACGTCTTGAAGATGTCCATAACTTCGCTCGAGACCGAATCAACCTGACGACCGAAAGAATGAAGACAAGGTATGACACAAGAGCGACAGGACATGAATTTCAAGAAGGTGACAAAGTTTGGTTGTGGAACCCGATTCGACGTAAAGGACTTTCTCCAAAGTTGCAAGCCAACTGGGAAGGTCCCTACACAGTCCTAAAAAGACTGAACGACGTCGTGGTTCGTATAAGGAAATCATCTTCCTCAAAACCAAAGGTAGTACATTATGATAGATTAGCTCCTTATCGTAATGTAAAGTAAAAATTAGTAGACCATGGTCTCTTTGTAAATAGTATAGATAATTTTTTTTATCTTTTCTATTTTTTTGTATTTTTAGTTGCTTGTGTATGTAATGTATCCTCTTGAAATGTAAATTCTCTTATATTAAATTTGGCCTCCTATCAGGGGATTGTACTGCCCGGGACGTGCAGTCCTTGAGAGGGGGCAATGTTACAAATTTATAAATAATGATTATATTTGTCTTAAAATATCTCAGACAGATCAGAAATTCTAACATTTTGGGCAAAAATTGCGGTATTTAGACGTGCTGTAGTTTAAAAGGGGATTTCCTAATGATTTGGCGACAGTTGGCGAGATTCTTGGCGACTTGGCGACAGTTGGCGAGATTCTTGGCGACTTGGCGACAGTTGGCGAGATTTTTGGCGACTTGGCGAGAAATCGATACTTCTGGAAACATCCATCACCTAAGCTCTAGGACCAATATTTTTCGAGATAGCCTAGAAGCTTCCAGAACCTTGGCGAAATTGGTAGATTTCTCCGCCAAGTCAGGTATAAATACCGCAGCCCGACATGGAAGAGAGAGTTTTGTGAAGACAGTCAGTGAGTGAATACGCGCGATTGGTTGTGACTGCTAGTTGTTCTCTGTCTGAGGTATTTGGGACCTGTGATTGGAAGCTGTTTCTTATTATATCTGACGAATTGTAGCTGTATAATTGTGACTGTTACAGCGGGAATTTCGTTTATTTAGTGAAGTTTTTTTACGAATAAAAGTCTTGTGTTCATTAAGTGGTCGCTTTATTCAACTCTCAATCAACACGAACCCGTGGAGCTCGGTACATATATATATATATATATATATATATATATATATATATATATATATATATATATATATATATATAATCTATTACTGAATTTTAATTAGAAACGTCAAATTATACCCAACCATTCTTGTTTAAACATATTTTCCCCTTTTTTATGGAATCACAATAACCTTTTTTTTCTTATTATCGAAACTGGCACCGACTACTAAATTTTCATTTTCCATATTTAATTAGCATGAGATTATTCTTATTTCTAAGTACTAAATGACAATCTTCAAAATGTTATTCTTTCAAATTTTAAGTTCTAACCTGCTAGCCTCTACCAGCGGATAATTAATACAATTATCAATTTAGTGATCTTTAATCTGATTGAATTCAGAAATTGCGTGATCTAAAAAAATGCGTTTTTTATAAATATTTAGTTTCCTTCTATTTCTGAGAATTAATTAAAACTTACTATCAACACTAAAAAAATAAAAGTTATTTTCTTCCTCACATTAGCTGTGGGACATTGAATCTAGCTGAACATTTAAAGTGGCTCGCTCACCATAATTTTAGCCTGTCTTATATGGAATCCACCAATTATCGCTTATAAGAGTTATAATGAATTTCAATACCAGGTTACACAATAAGGAAAGTATTCACCTAATTCTAAAAAGGCTCTGTGATATCAGTTAAAGTTATGTATAATTGTTTATCATAATTTTTTTAAGAGTCCAAAAATCGTTTTAAATTTAATGTCGCAGTAAATTTAAAACTATTTTTGAATTATAAATTGTAACACTAAATTGTCATTAATATCCCCTCTGGGATATATTAATGACAATCCAGGGAGAAATTGAAGAAGCGACCGAAGACTATATTTATATTCTAATGATAAAAAAGCAATCAGGACTTACAAACATACTATTAACCCAGGAATTAAACGCAGAAACATCAAAAGTGAAAACTGTATGAACTTACAGCTTTACATGGAAGACAAAATTGAGAAACTTTTTTACTCATTTTTCTGCACTTGCTGAGCAAGTATCCATATTTATGTGCACACACGATGGCACAGGACTTGCTTGACACCTCTCGAGAGGGACAGCCAGCAACTAAACACAATTACAAGAAGTATTTTAATATTCCCTGAGTATTACTTTTCAGAGGTGTGTTTTAATAGATAAAAAGCCGCGCGTTCAATATAAATAGAGTCCGTTGCTTAGAAGTGGTTAGTATCGAATTCCGAACTTTCCACTTCATTGAGTACAATTTTTTAGTATACTTATATGTTACAAATATATTTATATTTAGTTTATAGACACGTTTCCATTATGAATTCTGTGGAAACATTTAACAGAATTTACACAGAAAATTTATGATTGAATTATGCTTTCTGTATTACAAAATTTATACCGGAATTATAGAATTTATCATGAAATTTATAATCTGTAGAAACATCACATATAATAAATAAAATTAATCCAATTTGTATAGATTTATAATTCTGCTATTATAGATAATTGGTCTGAAGATATAGATCTCAATTGTGTTCCAGTATTATAGCACAAGAAATCTTGTTCAATAAGCATGTGTAGAGTAACAACATTTATATTATTAACAAAAAAAAAATATCTTTAACAAGAAATTTGACAATTCTGAAATTTCGTATATATATTATTTTAAGCTTAATTATGAAAATTAATTATTGATAATGAATGTTAACTTCAATCATAGTGTACGATTTACATGTCAAGTAACAATTACAGCTTTTATCATTGGACGCATTGATGTCAGCTTGTGACACAACCAGTAAAAGAATTCGGAATTTAATCAATAAGCTATCCGATTGCTTTGGCATATGATCACATGTTAAATGCTGTTCACATCAAGTAATATAATGGATTGTAGAATAAAGACATACCTCGCATCAAAGATTCTGATAAGATTAGTAGTTGCAATAAGTTTGTAGATAGAATAAAGATTCAGAAGACTAATATCTAAAAATTTTGGGAAAGATAATATGTTAATTTTTCTACCTAACTCATTGACGAATGGTTAGACCTTTGACATCCAGTTCAATAGTGCGAGAGTTTGATAAATATTACAGAACAGGGACATATATGTAGTAGTGGGAAGTATGTTTTAAGTCATCTGTCTATTTTGAATTGGTCTCTGTGAAACCAGGTTTCAGAAATTGACCGTAGAATAAAAAATATTTCAACTAATAAATCGACATTAAACAATGCCTTGATAAAAAAAAAACGACATTGTCTATTTGGGTTTCTGCGGCCAAGCTTGAGCCATGTTGCTCAGATAGAAGTTTCCAGACTCTGTAACAACTAATGTTAAACAACGGGAGATAGATATTATGTTTCTTCTTGCATACACATCATTCAGTTGAGTTGTTTGCAATACCGAAATAGGATCCATTATCTATGGACCTCACATGAAAGATTATTCAGATAAAGTGTCAATTATTGAATATAATCTAATATATCTGATTTATATAATAATTTCTACTATTGCACGAGAATTACCTTATCTCTGAGAACTAACGACTGTCATTCAGATTTGCTGCATTAATAGAGTTGCTTAGGGCATGATGACATATTCGATTATCTCAGCTTTCTGGCATTGCATACTGTTTTACTGCCAACTGGTAGCATACTAGCATTCCTGGAATTGTTGAAAGATAGTCAAGCTTTCTTATTCAAGCAGATACATGGTATGGATCTAGCATATAGTCCTTTCAGTTTTTATGTTACAGAAATATGTAACTATTACTTTGGTTTGATAAAGTGTCTTTTATATTCTCAGTTGACTCTTTCCTATAACATCAGTTTACGTCTTACCATTCTACGTAAAATTTAAATAAATTTGTTGATGTTATCATGTGACTAATTGCTTTATGGCATGTTATTTTGAAGCCCTTGAGAAACAATATTCCACGTGACTCGCTTGTTACATTAGTGCATTCATAGTGCTGATATTGTAGCTTGGAAATCAGGGTCGTCTTAAATTTCCTCAATTTAGCTTGTACGAGAAATGATAGGTAAGTTTAAGACTTATGTGTTTGTGACAACATAAGTCTTAGTGTGTAAATGTCTATGATGCGATGTTACACAATTTTTAGATTACGAAAGGAAGACAAAACTATGATACCAATTCCTACAACCTGATACCTCCACGCAATTGAATTGGTTGCAAAAAAGTAAACCCTGACAACTCTCAAGCACCCACATCGATAGATGTGAATGCAGAAGATTAAAGCGTAATACCTATATTCCATTGTCCAATATTGGCTGATATGAAATCCAGAACTCAACGTTCCGAAAAATTATGTCCTACAATTAGAACATGTGATGCGTCTAAGATAATCTTCAGTTTTCTCTTGATAATTTTTACAGCAAGCATAAAGTAACTGTACAACCCGGTAAAAGCATAATTTAAAAACCCCTGAGCTTTAAATAAATATCTACTGATGTTCATTTGTAAAGAAATAAAAAATCTAATACATGTATTAATAGTGAGAAAAAGAAATGATTTTCGATAAATCTAGAAGTTATTAATGTTTGATCGTAAAACAAATATGACGTCAAAAATTAAGCGAATCCCTCATTTTGTAGGTCCACTTCAAAATCAAATCTCACCTTGGGATGAGACGTTCGATTCTTTTGATGAGTTGAGGAAATAATATAAATATGATGCGTATGAAATACATGAGACGAAATCTAGCGAAAGTGGCGATGAAACGATGAAGTGATTCTGGAGGTCGTCGTTCCGGGTGGGCGTTCGGAGGTCACTTCACCAGAAGGTGGGCGCCTTCATTTTCCGTAGGAGGATCTCCATTTCAGGGACTGCTCGGCTAATTAAAAAGCCGCAGATGATTATATCATCGCCGAGCAACTAGCTGTTCAGTGGCTAAGGAATGTGCATGGTATCTGAGTCATGGTATTGATTTCCGGATTTTCGCCCCTTTAGCTTATACACACATCACACCCCCTTTTTTGTCAGTGTAGGTGAATTTTGAAATCATACAATAAATTTCATATAGTATATTTTAATTCGTTAAATAAATATTTCTTTCTCAGACTTATGTCTAAAAAATAGCAAATATATGAATTATTTTAGAGTAGAAATTAGTATAGTAAAAGCTATATGTATATAAATAGTTCAAATAATATTTTATTGTAACACAAACAAGTATTATTTTACATGAAAATTCCTCATTAGGATTATTTAGAGACTTTTTTTATTTAGAGGATTATTTAGAGAGAGCAATGATGAGCTATCCACCTTAAGGAATGTCTTTTATCGTAATTTAAAATTTTGGTAATTCTAAAACATTTCAAAATATAGGAATCACATCAAGACATTTTGAACATATCTCAGGATACATAGTAGCCTCTCAAAACATATATTAAAATATTATGATATATTTCAAGAAATATCTTGAAATATCCGTTCATCTAAAATACATCAAAACGTATAGAAACCATTTCAAGATTTACCTTTACAGTATATCAATATGTTTGCCACCTTAGAACGTATGTCATAATATTATTATTCGCAGTGAACGTATCTCAAGGTATTTGTCCACCTCAAGATGTATTACAAGACATAAGAAACCCCATCAAGAATGTACCCTGAGATGTGTCCCAATAAATATAATGAAGATCTATTTCAAAATATAAGTTACCTCAACGCATATCTTTAAATATATCTCAACATATAGGATCATCTTAAGTTATATCATCTAAACCATTCTAACTGAAGGACATTGAATTTTATGTAACTATAAATATAAATAGAATCTTTCTGCATGACGGTGCTCGATTATCTAGGGTAACGAATGTATAATTCTGTTAAAATTTGTGGTACTTACGTATTATCGCAACCATGCCAATCTCCGGGATAACTTGCCAAATTGGCAACCCTTATGTCGCACGCATCTAAGGCGCTGAATTGGCAAACATGTGCTTTTTTTCAAATTTCCTTGCTTGCCACCTTACTCAGCCTAACTGTTCTTTGAAAATGGCAAGATAGAATATTAAAATGCGAATCTGGGATTTTACCGAAAAAGATGCCGCTACACTTTTATAGAAATATAACATTTTACCAGATGTTAGGGAATGTACCACCTCTCACCCGATAAGGCTTTATTTTGGATAACTGATTTTTTGAGTGCAACGTTGCAACCTGTAATCAACACGCGGGAATAAGAAGTGGTAATTGGTTTGAGGAAAGCCGTATCCCATTATTAACAGCAGTAAGATTCATGTATTGCTGGTGCAAAGAATTAACAACAGTCAAATTTTGTGACGAAGAATTTAAGACTGATAAAACAGTCATAGACTGGAATAATTATATGAGAGATTTGTGTTCGCCACATGTAAAAGAAAATAAATCACTGGATTTAATTTTTCAAGAGTAAAACACAAATATAATTTTGTCGAGCCCGAAACGGGTGCGCATACCCAAACAATCGAAAGAATGTGAGGTTCCGCGAAATGGAGAAACAAGAGACAACGGGGTATAGCAAGACACCATCTTGAGTGTTACTTGAAAGAATTCATATGGTGACAAGACCAATAAAAGGATAAAAAAAATTGTTTTGATTCTATTCTAAAAACCAATTTGCAATATTTTCCATCAAAACGTAATTGATATATCGTTAAATAAAGGTATAAGTGTTAAACAAATAAAAATTACTTATTATTTTTCTTCATATATTATTTATTATTTTCTTTCATGCTGTTTCTATCACATTGTACTTTTCAACTACGCGCTCCATGTCCCGTCAGCATATTTCGTTTTTAGAATTGGCCCAGTCTTATATAATGCCGCTAAAATGGTTGCGATAATACGCAAGTACCAAATTTGTTAGTAACCAGGTAAGATTTGGTTACCGCAATATGTTTTCAATTGCCTATTTCTGCTGATCCAAGCCACTAAAAACAATCAATTTTGAACAACGGTCAAGAGATGAGGTCAGTACTTGTGATGACATTCTCCAATAAAAATTACTATATCATATCAGTGGAGATAATACGTGAGATACTACAGAAGATTGACATGAATAAACTTTGTCAACACTCTTGATCAGATACCACAAGTATTGTCCCTACAAGAAAGACGATGTTTTTACCAAGCAGATTATCACGGTTTTTCTTATTAATCAGTACAGTCAAACCTGAAATATACGGCAACGCAATAGCTCTCATAATATTCTCTAAAATATATGAAAACTTAATAGCTTTTTTGTATCAGTTCTTACTTAATTTGACATAAAAATAACTGCATTTATTGTTATTGAAATATGCTTCTACATCTTATTTGTTTTTGTATCAATGATGCGCAATGCAGTAAATTTCTCAAATTTTAAATCTGGTGATGTGACGAAGTCACTATCAGCGCTAGAACACCTCTTTAAATAACCATATCAATGGATTGAAATTAGAGGATGTGAAATTTAGCGAACACACATAAGTCGTGAATATAACGTTCTTCGAACGTTTCAAATGTTGAAACCATTGTATTTCTGATACAAGAAGGAATCTTTTACCCATCAATATTTCACCATTTTAATTTTTTTAATAAAAAAGTTTTTTTAATAAATATAACCGAAACTATACAAAATTTGCTTATATCTTTTAAATATGAGCTACTTGTTATTTCTGAAATGTACTAGAAAGGTATATTACTTTGGTGTAAAGAGTATACATCAGTTTTAAATTTTTGTTGACAATATTTTGTAAATAAAAATGTGTGATAATTATCTACGGAATTAAATTGCTTATTTCATTATTACCATTTGATTCTAAAGTTTATATTTTTGTAACTTTTTAATAAATCTATCTAGTATTCTAAAAAATCAATTATTTTTCATCTGATCTTGATTTTTAATATTAACATAATTAATTTTTATAATTAAGAGTAAATTTTATCATATATTTTTTATTTTTATGGTTACTATACACAGTATTCAAAATCGTCTTAATAATAGGATAAAAATTATAAAAGGACAATTTTATAATTTCTTTTGATAAATAACAATATGATATTTCTTAAAATTGTAAAGAATTTATAGATAATTATACATCAGTTAGGATTCAAAGGCTGTGAATTTGGGAATACAGATTTACTTAAATTTTTTGAAAGAAACATTGTTTTAATTCGATTATTTCCACTCTTGAATTCAAGAAAATTAAAAACAATTTAATGTTTATTTTTCCTTGCAATTATTTATTAATCATAAACATACTCGCTCTTTATTCAAAAATTGAGTTTCCTATGTAGCATCACATCCTGTTAATAATTTGATTGAATCTGTTGAATAAATTACCATAGTCTATTTTTATAAGTTTAAACCTGAAAGTTTAATTTGAAATTAATAACAAATTGAGAATCAGGAAAAAGTGATCAGTATTTGTTTGTAATGGATTTCTGGTTGGTATTTTTGCAGGCAGAAAATCTAATAAACGCAAAAATTAGCTCCGTAATTTTGAACACTGATCGAAAGAGGAAATCGATAACTGAGCTGATAACTTCATGCCCATGATACACCCCATCAGTAGAGGGACATGAGAACTATGGCTTATTTTACATTTGCCAGTAATGATCATGACAAATCTTTGAGTCAGAAATAAAATGCATGATTTCCTGGGCATGAAAACGGCATCTTTCCCAGCCAGACCTCATGGCTTTATATCCATTGTATTTTCATTGCTTAAAATTTCAAAACATTATTTGTAATATCACTTTAAATATTTGTATTTGCTTCTAAAAAAGAATTGCCTTCTTCACTGTTAAGAAATAAAAAATAAAAATTTGGATTCAATTGAAAATAATTAACAGGACTTGTTCTTTTCTTTTATGCTATAATTTTTAAATGAAATGTAACATTCATACGTACACATTTTGTGAAAGTACTGTTTTTAATCTAACAATTCAAAAATTTAGTAAAGATTTTAGGACATTTATTAGTATTGACTTTTAAGGATAATTTCTATGTAGAATTGCGGATCATATTCACAAGTCAAAAAGGAAAAAATTGCAAAACTACCATCAGACTCAAAGGAGATTTGCATGTAAACAAAAAAATACCATGATTTCTTTTAGTGTTGTGGTTGTCAGGATCGAATCAGTGACTTTTTGTTGAAGAAAGTTATCACGAGAAATATAATCGAAGTATTTAGAAGTTTTCTACCGTGTAAAATATTAATACCTATCAAAGTATTTGTTTTTCTTAAGTATATAATTCAGTAAACACATTGAATTCCTGTTAGATTAGGTAAGGTCACGTATGTAATTGTAGAATTCTATCCGTCGAAGATATTAGAGTTAATTAAACCACCTTATAATTTCATACCACGATCAAAAGACAGGTAGATATCTGAAATTGCACCTTCCTGTCCATGCCACGTCACACCATTGAACTTTAAGGGACTTTAAACGTGCATTGGCTTTCTAAGAAAAACAATGTTTAGTTGACTCATATAACAAATCCTTAACTTTCCGTTCACTAGAGAGATACTTTGCAGACTAGGCTATCGCAGTTTTCAAATATACTCAGATTGTTATTATCAACAATAAGCCATTATATAGCTCCGTATAGTGGCATAAAGACTAAATGTGAAAATATATTTTGGAGTTACATTTATATGTTCCTAAAATACGATATATATATATATATATATATATATATATATATATATATATATATATATATATATATATATATATATATATATATATATATATATATATATATATGTATGTATATATAGCTAGAAATAGTATTAGTTTGGTGTTTTTGTTTGCGGAAATATAACTACAGTGACAATAATGCGATCACCCTTATCTCATAATCCCATTGTTTCCTTACAGTGTTCAATCACCATGACAAATTATCAGTTATACGGACATGCAAAATTGTCAGTGCCTAACACGGATGTCTAAGGTGAAAGTGTTATCCAACACATCATCGATATTCACAGTTTGGTGAGCAGTAGTATAATTTCTTTTTCGCAGGACCCAAAGGCCGCTGACTCTAAAGTGCAAACAGTGTAGCTAGCTATCTTCGGAACAGAGAAAGAAGCTTTTTATCAAAGAAAAGGTTGAAGAACCTCTCTGCATCGCTCGTTTCGCTTAACTGTATCGGAACGTGGTGTTTCCATTAAAGGGAAGCTTAATAACGCCACTTTCACACACTTGATTGCGTTTAGGATGCGGAATGTATCGCCTTTCGATTGCGTGATCTATTGGAATTTGGGATTCTTTTCCTAAAAGCATATCGAATTCTATTTTTACACTCAAAAGAATATCAAATTTTATAACATTATGAATCTAGATGAAGCAAAATGCGTATTAACACTTATGGGGTCTGGTTTAATCTTTGACTTGTTTCAGGTTTTCTATTTCTTTCGACAAAAGCCGCTAAACGCAGTTTACTGTCTCATCGTTCTATAAATCTTGAGCATTTTATTAAATTTTCACACCGTACTAATGTAGAGATATTAGAATTTACGAAATTTTTGTGGACATTGTCTCTCTCAGCATAGCTTAACATTTTAGCATCTTTCAGCAATCATAACAGTTCGGATAAGTATCGAACTTTTTAACTTTCGGTTTGATTTAATTTATTTATGGATTTATGATCATGTTTTGCACACATGAGAGATAATTTAATTGGAGTTTGTAGTTTAATGTTGGTGTGAAGTAGATTCTGAACCTTTACAAATAAACATATCCAAAGTGTGATTGAACTACTCAGTAACTGTTGAAATCATCCCAAAGTGCAAATTTATTCAATTTTCGTCTCGGTTGCTATCTTCTTGAAGCAAGGCCACCACGGCTTGATTGGTTAGGGCGTTGTTCTCATTATCAAAAATTAGGGAGTTCGGATTCGGTTTTTAACCATAGATCTGTCGTGTTCACTAAATGCGAGTGGAGCACTTTAAATAGTTGTTGTTGTTGTCTTGTGCCATATACGTTGCTGCACTTTTCCAACTGAACCATAATTTGCTGTGGAGTCCAACTTCCTCAGTACACACATACCATAGGTACACGTTTATAGGGTAGGTAACCATTAACCACCCATTTATACAAAGAAAAGACAAAAACAGTATAAGCAGAGAGAGAAAGTTCATCCATGCCGGAACTAGGATTCGAACCCAGGACCTCCCTATCTGCAGTTAGGCACTCTGACCACTAGACAGAGTGAGTGGTAATTCGATACAATTATCTTCTGAACATGAAAACTATGTTAATTCGTCTATTCACCTTAAATTATTACAATATCCTGTATTATTGGTCATGTGTCACTAATTGCTTTCAAACATATTAAAAATGGAATGGATATATATATACACACACACATTTTGTTAAGTAATGGATATACATAAATGATGGATTTATTAGAACTTCGCCTTGTTTGCTGCCTCTCGAAGAATGTGATTTTAAGCCATCAGAAAGTGATTTTAAGCAAATTCATCGACTTGTTGGATTTACAATGCTGTCTGAATACAATATGACGTTGTTGTTGTTGGTTTATCCTCTTTAAAGATCTGACATTTGTCAGATCAGTTCCAATAAATTGGTGACAGCTAGAAAGTCAATGACTAGCAGGGGGTCTGAGGAAAAATCCTCCCGAGAAAGTCCGACGCAATCCAGGATGTGTTTCGATGAAGCTGGATGGTCACAGCATTTTTTACGAGATGGATAATTTTTGTACCACGTTCAAATGATAAACATTTTAGATATTCATTTGAGAATCTGTTCAAGGCAGTTTGAGATTTTCGGTCACATTTTATTTCTAGAAGAGCTCCAGGAGATGTTCTAGAATACCATTGGTGTGTTGTAGAATTTCTTAGATTGAATGTAGACTAGATTTTTCATTAAAGTTCCTGATATGTAAGTGATGAATCAGTGGGCGTATCTTCCTCATTGCCCTCTTTGGTCAGTCGATCTGCGGTCTAATTGCCACTAATATTTACACGGGATGAAATCCATTGGAGATGTACGTTATGGTCTTGGGAGATCATTTTCAATTTCAACTGAATAGATAAACTTGTTTCATCATTTGTAGAGGACCAGTCACTGTGAGATGTTGCAGTGCACTGCGGTAGTCCGACAAAATCTATAGTTCTCCAAAATCACAGTTGCTGGAAATACCTGCAAGTCTCACCTTAATTGCTATCAACTCACTTCTGAAGACTGAACAAGTGTCAGAGTTGCGTTGCTTTAGCATAATTTCAGACTGAGGGGTTCTAATATAGACTCCGCTCCCGGTATGGTCTTTTGTACGACTACCATCGGCTTACAATTGCACTGCATCGCAGGGGATGCAATTAATAATTTTTGGTGCTAATTGCCTAAGATGATCTCTGATGTGAGTTCTTGTTTGCAGTGGAATTCAGATCAAAGTGGAAGGTGACTCTTGGCATTCCCTCTAAAGGATCAAAACGAGATCTTGAAGATTGAGCTTCAACCTACCGAGAAATTAGGTTTTGATATTCTAACAGGCTAAAAGGGGTGAATTTCTTTAATCTTTGATTATTGTTTCAATTGTGTAAATGCAAGGAAGTACGATGATTCGGGCTGTAGCTATAGATTTTTTTAAAAATATTTAACTAAGTTAACTCATCTTCTAATGTGCAATGGTAGTAAGTTTGTCTCGTATAAAGCAATAACAGATGGGCAGCTATTTCTGAGTCCTAAGATGATACGAGCAGCAGTTAGCTGTACTCGTTCTAATTTTAAGAGATACGTTTCAGATGCGCAGGAGTAAATCGGATAACCATATTCAAAAATAGGTCTTATAAGTGAAATATATGTGGTTCTGAGGGTATTTGCATCAGCACCCCAATCTCTGACGCCTAGATATTTGTGAATGTTAAGGCGCTTACGAGTCTTCGAAACTGTATGGTCGATATGCTTGTGAGAGTTGAATTCAGGGTCGAGAATAAAACCGAGATATTTTGGAGGTTTTTCATTAGTGAGAGGCTGGGAATCGAAAAACAACATTGGTTTATAGTAATATAGACACTGTGACGTACATGAAACGTTATCTGACGTCACGGATATTTTAAACCAATGAGAATCGTAGTAAACGGGCGTACTCAGTATCTCAATTGTAAAGAAAGAAACAACCACTTTATGGTTAATTATACTCTTTGATATACAGCTGTTATAGTACTTTACCACAATACGATTTAAAATGTTTAGATTATGTTAAACTTGTGTACCCCATTATGTTAAGCTTAAAACTATTATTATTTTAGGTATTTTTATATATTAAAAATTATGCAATAAATAATTCTGTAGGGAGTATCTTTTTCTACATAGCATTTAATTTAAGAGACAACCTCATTTAATTATTCTATACTTTTTCTAAAACTAAATTGCATTTCCATAATTTTGATATCTGAAAAAATGGCAAAATATTTCCTCGGAACTTTTCATGCATTTGTTTGCAGTATATTATCTAACATAACATGCATCCCTAAATGTTGGTAGAGATTCGAAACAAGTTGCTTTGTACACTACTGGCCATTAAAATTGCTACACCAGGAAGTCGGCACATCACACACGTGAAATTTGCATGTCAGGAAGAACTTGCTGTGATATGCAAATGATTAGATTTTCAGCGCATTCATACAAAGCAGGTGACAGTAGCGACATCTACAATGTGTATAAAACCAGAGATTTGACAGCAGTATTCTTATACTCAGTTTCCGTTTCAACATTGTTTTCGGCAAAGAAAGTTGTTGTAATGCCTCGTGTAAGAAGAAGAAATGCCTATCAGCACGTGTCTGACTTTGATCGAGGAAGGATTATAGCCTACCGGGATTGCGGTTTATCGAACCGCAATATTGCTGCTCGCGTCGATCGAGACCTCATGACTGTTAGCAGAATATAGAATCGATGGAAGTTGCTTTGATGGGTTCAGGACAATCATACGGAACGTCATGCAAGATCTCAGCAACCCCCCATCACTAACAGCAGAGAAGACAGACATCTTATCCGCATGGTCAAAAGGGATCGTACAGCCACGTCACGAACCCTGAGTCGAGAAATGGAGTCATTTGCGAGGCAAGCAGTTTCTGCTCGAACAGTTCGACGACGTTTGCAGCAGCATGGATTGTCTGCACGGCGACCATGGCTTCGGCTACCATTGACGCTGCGTCAGAGACAGGAGCGCCTTCAATGGTGTGATCAGCGACGAACCTGGACGCGGGAATGGCATCACGTCATCTTTACAGATGAATCTCGGTTCTGTATACAGGACCATGATGGCCGCATCCGTGTTTGGAGGCATCGTGGAGAATGCGCATTGCCAGCTTGCATTGGACATCACCATACTGGCCCATCTGCTGGTGTGATGATATGGGGTGCAATTGGATACACGTCTCGATCACCTCTTGTTCCCACTACCGGCACTTTGAACAGCAACCGTTACATTTCCGATGTGTTAAGGCCCGTGGCTCTGCCCTATCTTCGAGGCCTCCCTAATGCTTTGTTTCAACAGGATAATGCACGACCGCATGTTACCCGAACTGTTTTGAACTTCCTTGATACAGAACAAGTTCGATTGTTACCCTGGCCAGCACGTTCTCCTGATCTGTCACCAATTGAGAACGTGTGGTTAATGGTTGCCGAGCGATTGGCACGCAATCACTCACCATCCACTACTGTCGATGAACTGTGGCATAGTGTTGAAGCTGCATGGACAGAGATCCCCGTACATGCCATACAATCTCTGTTGACTCCATGCCTAGGCGGATAAATGCTGTTATTGCAGCCAGAGGTGGCTGCTCTGAATACTGATTTCTCAAGATCTATACATCTTAATTTCCTGTAAATCTAATCACTTGTTCTTTCCACTATAATGCATGTGTCCAATAAATATCGTTCTGTTATTTACATGCTTTCTTGGTGTATTAATTTTAATGGCCAGTAGTGTATATTATACCAAAAGTTAAAAATTATCAAATTACAAGGCAGCTGAATGCTTTGCTCTCGCGTGCTCTCTCTCTCTGCTCTTCAGTTCAACAGTTCATTTGTTTGATTCCTATATTTATTCTAAGCATTTATAGTTTTGGAATAAATTTTGAGCTGTTGATACTGGTGGAAAGACTTTGTCTGCAAATAACTCATCATAGAGTGATATGCATATCAAACCGTGGTAAAAAGTTTAATGATGAGCCCTAATATGGTTTCGAATCTTTCTAGCTATGCTCTCGAATGAATTGTAATGAGTATTTCACGTTTAATTTAAAAACCGCTTATTTAAATAACTAGAAAGAGTAATTAGTAAAATTATAAATTTTTAATAAGGGTAAGTTACATGAATAAAACTGTAAGTAAAAATATTATGTAATAATTTCTCTGTAAATTAACATTACTTTAAGCATCCTGTATACACATCTATCTAGAACGGCAGTTTTCTGTGTTTTTCTACTGTAACATGTAAATGATAACCCTTTGTCAGCAACAGTCATTTAAGCAACAGACATCATCATTCATTCATTATAATTTTCAGCAACAGTCAATTAAAGAGGTTGACATTTGAGAGGTTATTCTTCTCTTTACAACGAATGCTAAAAAACAGGCACTGTGAAAAGTAAATAAGAAAAGACTTTTTTAATGAAATTGCTTTTGAT
>JAJQOW010001627.1:0-17500 GCA_037975125.1 Latrodectus hesperus
CCTGGAATATTAAATTGGTCAGTTCTATTTTTATGCACATGAAAGGTTTTCATTTTTGTATTAAGTTATTTGCTAAATTATTCGTGTTAATGTTATAGGGTAATTTTTGGATTTATTTACTCAGGAAGATTACAGAAGAGAAAGCAAGATAATGAAATACACCTTATTGAATTTTGTGAATACGCCAAGATTCACAGTGCCCTTTATGAGTCCTAATTGTTATATAGGTTATCTAAGTCAAAATGTATACTATAAAAAAGATAACAATATTTTTTTATTCCAACGGCGGGCACTTGAGGATTGAACCCTATGCCACAACAAAGCCAGAAACTGCTCCTCATTTATCGTTACCCAGCGGGTACCTGTGAACCAAGTTACGGAGGCGAGTAGCGTTGCCCGCGCCATACCACCACAAACCCGTTTATAGGGTGGGCCACATTCATACAACATCACAGAAGAAAGGACAGAGAGAACAGAGAAGGAAAGAAACATCCATGCCCGAACCTGGATTCGAACCCGGGACCCACAGCTAAAGTGTCAGGATCGCTAACCACTCAACCATCGGTCAGTGATAACAATAATATTAACATAGCAAATAAGTTTGTTTTCCTCAAAATATTAAAAAAATCGTTAGTAATTTTAATTTACTTTTATGATTAAAAAATTCGGAAATTTAATCCTATTTTGACAACAAAACTAAACTCCATGGCACGACAGACCATGTGGGCCAAGGCCTACAGTGCCCATAACTGTTTTCATGATCGAGGGCCCTGGGGTGCGAAGCATATGTCCCAGTTAGATGGTCAGCCTAACGTAAGACCTCCAGTGTTTAGCTCCCAAGCATGCTTGGTACTCAATTAATTGACCCACTGAAGGGATAAAAGGCTGAGTCAACCTTCTCCAGCCCAAGGATCGAACCTCGGACCTGTGTCATGGGATCGTGAAACGTTGCCACTAACCTATTTTGACTACAATAACGTAATAAAAAATTATTCGCAAAAAAGAAAATTTGGTATAACTGTAATATTATTAATGAAAACTTATAAGAAATTAACTGTACTAATAGTAACAGAAAAATCAGATATTGCCATTACAGTACAAGAGAAAGTATAAGCGCTTGCAAACTCCCTCGAGGAACAATTCCAAGAAAACACAACCGACGATAACATAAGTATTCGTAATGAATCCTATGTTAACTTTCTCGTTAGCTCCTACTTCCGTCACAATAATTTTACCCTCCAAGATACTCAGACAATCAGTGCCTCAGAGGTGGAAGAGGTGATACCAAAACTAAAATCCAAAAAGAGTCCGGGCTACGATCTTATAACTAACAAGGCGATCAAGCAAATCCCGGTTACTGCAGTATGTCTACTCACTGACATAATCAATGCCATAATTAATATTGGACATTTTCCCACACTTTGGAAAAAGGCAGCAGTCATTCCGATCTACAAACAGGGAAAAAACAGAAATCTACCCTCCAGTTACAGGCCAATATCCTTACTGCCAACGATGGCCAAAATAGCTGAAAAGTTCATTCTGAATAAACTGTTAGGTTTTGATGCCCAGATGAGCATCATAATCCCTCAGCAATTTGGTTTTCGGAGGAAACTATCCACATCCTACCAATTGCTCCGGGCAGTGGAGAAGATAGCAAAAGGTATTGCTACCAAAAAATCTACTGGAGGAATTTTTCTTGACATAGAAAAAGCTTTAGACCGTGTCTGGCATCAAAGCTTACTATTCAAATTAATTACTTACAACTTCCCTTCCATTCAGATCAAACTCATAAGAAAATACCTAACTAATAGAAAATTTACCGTAAGATTTGATAAAGTTTACTCCCAGGAAAAGCCCATATTAGCAGGCGTCCCACAGGGATCACTGCTGGGCCCATTCCTATTTAATGCCTTCATCAATGATATTCCGCAGAGCCCTAATACTATGCTCTGCCTGTTTGCGGATGGCACTGCCATATTAACCACAAATGGCAATCACAAAACACTACACCAACACCTATCAGAACACCTGAAGGTAATAGAAGAATGGCTTGTTAAATGGAAAATAAAGGTAAATCCGACCAAGTCCCATGCAGTTCTTTTCACAAGAAAAATGTTTCCGTGTGAAAAGGTCAAATTAGCGGGAAGAGAAATTCCCTGGGCTAGTAGGGTTGATTACCTTGGACTCACTATTGACAGGAGACTAACGTGGAAAGCCCATATTACTAAAATCAAAAATAAATTCAAAGCAGCTAAAACTACCCTTTATCCCCTGCTACACCCGAAGTCAAAACTCTCGCTAACAAATAAACTCCTAATATATAAAGCCTACCTCAGACCGATAATAACCTATGCTGCTCCAATCTGGGGAGAAGCAGCTGATTCAAATATCAAAGTCTTAGAAGCCCAGCAAAGCAAAATACTTAGACTAATTACTAACTCAGAGTTTTACATTAGAAACCACCAAATAAGAGAGAACTTGGGAATCCGCTACCTTAAATTTCTTGCATTTAATTTCTACCATAAATTATACACAATCAACAATAGTGAGATTCAGGGTATTGAACTTTACAGTCCTTATGATCTAACGCATTTCCATAGGCCCAGAGCAGAGTTGAGAGTAAAACCTCTCAATAATATCTCCATTTATTCAAATAATTCCAAACGGAAAAGAATGAATAATAATAATTAATGGAAATCATATCTCTACCTAAATAAAATCCTGTAAGAAACCACATTGTAAATAAATCGTGTGGATCCTGTAAATATCTCAGTTTTATTTAATCTTAAGCAACTATAGATATGTATCATTCTTTGTCCTCCGTTGTAAATATTCTAACGGAACTTTGTGTTTATCAAGAATTATTGTCATCAACCTGTGTTTTTTTTTCTTTGTAACTCCTTTGTAAATATTTTAACGGAATGTGTGTGCTTCAAAGAATTATTATAATCATCCTGTGTATTATCCTTATATTTTCCTTCGTAAAAAATTTTATAGGAATTTTATGTGTACCAAGAATTATTGTCATCATCTAAGTGTCTATTACTAGGATTACTCAATTACTTAGTCCAAAAACACAAGTCATGCAGAGTGCATCCAGTGGGAGCACTTACCTCTATATTTTTGCATTATTCATTATTGTATCTTTATTTCTGATTTTTTAATTACCAGGCCAAGACTATCCAAGGACTCTAATTCATTAGAAATCGAGGTACATGGCCGGAAGGCTACAGACCTCCCTCAATCCCAGACAAAAAAAAATGAAAAAACAAAAATCAGGTTTTACCTAAGATCTCAAGAAGCGATATAGAAAGATCATTTTCAGTTGTTACTAAGATTTGGTGAAATTATATGTTATCTGTTGTTCCAAATATAAAAAAACTTTGTATTTTAATCTCAGCCGTTAGTGTAGCCTTTTTGTCTAGTGTCGGGTTATACTCGTGAGAAAATGTCTGCTGAAACAGGTTTCCTATTGGAGGTTTCCTTTGTACAAAATTCGACACCAAACTGATCTTCCAAGAAAGGGGAAAATTTTTCATAAAATAGCATTACAGTAAGCCACGTAGAGAATAGTCTTCCAGGAATCGAAAAGGAGGGGTTCGAGAACTTACCACCAAATTCTAGGAAAAAACCCAAACTTTCTATCTTTTTTATGTTCACACAATTATAGTGTTTCATTTCTTCCGAAACATCGCTTCATCGGAAACAAAAATGCAGACTTTTGAAAATCTGGAGTTTTGACTTGTGAAATATTATACCGTAATTTGTATTTTCTATCAGAATTCTTTTGCTAGTATTCTTTCGATTTGAATATTTATTTCATATTTTGGCTGGTATAAATATTTGCTAATTGTTTGTAGAGAACTTTGAAAATTATATAAATGCCTAATTACTTAATACCCAAAACTGTTCATCCAAAAGTAATTTATTTAATGTTTAAATGCCCCTATTAGGAGAATTATTATTTATTTGACTCGCGCAATTTTGGTGGCCCCACATCAGCACTTTATACCGAAAAATTATTTTTTCAAATGGTAAAAGTCAAAAATCTGTGTAAATGTTTTTCTTTCTCTTTTTAATTTTTTTTCTTTTTCAATTATTTTTTCTTTTTTCTATGCTTAAATATGCAGAACATATTTTTAACTACTTCAATTTATATAAAATAAATCCTTTAACTCGAAAAAAACCCTTCAAGAAATTTATAATGAAATCGTATACTTATTTCACATTCTACACCGCGAAATTTTAAAAATCAAGATCGTCCTCAAAATGATATAAATTTATTTTAAGAAACAAAAATTTATGCCATTGCATGAACAGCACCTCAAAAATGATTCTTAATAAATACAAATCCTGATGTTAACAAAAATTAATGCTGATTTGAATAATAAAATCTATCTCAATATCCCAAAAAAATAGTTCCACTAAATGGCCCAAAAAATAAAAAAAAATCTTCACTGCTACGACAACGGTTTTTCAATTTTGTCAGTGTCCAATCGAGGAATGTGCTTGAACCCCGGCGCCACCTAGCGGGCCTTGAATTATCTGCGAGTCGAACTCTTGCAAGTCGAAGGCTTGCAAGGACTTCTGAATTTGTCCTGAGGATGATGGAGTAGACAAAATGGTCCTTCAAGGTAGCAGTATTTTTGCACCTTTTGGATATTGATAGTTTGACTGCTTTCTTGTAGCTCATCGTCTTCACGATATTC
The DNA here is from genome assembly GCA_037975125.1 of Latrodectus hesperus. Classification (NCBI taxonomy): domain Eukaryota; kingdom Metazoa; phylum Arthropoda; class Arachnida; order Araneae; family Theridiidae; genus Latrodectus; species Latrodectus hesperus. The sequence goes on from JAJQOW010001627.1 coordinate 4,710, forward strand.
ACGCTCTGAGAATTTTCTTCAGAATCAGATCATTAGTTGAATTTGATTCAGCAGTTCCGCTGGGTAAATCGGCATCCTTCTGAAAATCAGTGATTCGAAGGAAATTCGCAGATCCCGAAATATCACTGAGTGGTATGTTTAATAGCTGGACTGATGCCAATTGATGCTGCATTTTTTTAACAAAATACTTAATAGATGTTGAAAATTGTTAGCTTACTGTACAAATGTTGCACCTTATAATTAAATATGCATTTAAAATGAGTGCGAATAAATTATGCCTCTAAAAGATCCATATGAACAGAAAATTTTTATAATAATGTGCATTAATAGAACTTAAATCTTATTTTCTAATATTCTGTGAGAATTTAGTTACGAATTAAAAGGTAAACAAAAAGTCCTTGAAATTTTCACGTTACCGTTAAATGAAATGAGAACAAATATGCAAATTATTGTGTGACATGATTGAGACACCAGTCAGTGGAGAGTAGGATTACCAATCGTTGTAAAAGTAGTCAATCACGCATATTCTTTAGTTGTAGGTCATAAAGTAGTCAAGAGAAACGGACATGTTAAAGGAGCACGTTTAGTACTGTGTTACGACTTCAGTGTAAGCTTATAAATTTTTGTGTGTGTGCATGAAGTCGCAAATTATTTTAAGCATTCGGGGATGAGGCTGTGACAGAATTTAAGGCAAGCTATAAGTTTCATCAAATTCAGGTCGGGAGATTCGTCCCTCTGATGAAATTGGTTGTATATGACCACAGGCCTCGAATGATAAACACTGCTGTTCAGGAAGACAGTCCAATGTGTTGTGAACTTGCTAGACAATTAGTGTAATTGAATGTTTTTTCAAATTATTTTTCCATATTCTTTTGAAGATAAATATGCAGTATATTAGCTGAATTATGTGTTTGTTGTGAATATAAAAGTCAAGAAGAGTTATTGTTAGAAAAATGAATGTTAGAAATTAGGGATCATTAGAAATTATTGTTAGAAAAATTGTTAGAAATTAGGGAATCAATTTTAATATAGTGTCAATACTAAAGTATATTTATCTTTGTCAAAACAGTTTATTTTAAAATATTCTATGAGCTTCCACATGTTTAATTCAAAACAGGAATTTAGATTTCAAAGACCACATTCCAATATTGGCAACATTTAAGAAATCCCAAAGTAATTGCAATATAATTGATTGTGGGTGCTCCGTGGCTGAGTGGTCTAAAGCATCACCGCTAATCGCTTGAGAGCGTAGGAGTGTGGGTTCGATTCCCACCATGGCCCTGGGTGTTTTCTTCGTTATTCTTCTGTGGCTGTACCTCTGTCATTGTGCTATTTGTCCTATTATCGACGAAGACTTACAAGCGGATCTCAAGAATCAAGCATACAAGTCTGAATATATGTAATGTAATAAAATAAATAAATAAATAATTGATTGCACAACTGAAGACCTAATGGCAGAGGATGGATGCCGATGTTATTACTTCGAAGACTAACATAATTTCAAGGACATAATTTTCATTAAAATTCATGTTTTAATCTAACAATCAATCTCTTATAATTACAAGCTAGTTTAATCACAAAATTCATTAAAAAATGAACATTAATAATTAAAAATATTTTAATTTTTAAAATTATTTATGCATTTTTAAACTATTTTTTAAAATAATTTATAATTATAATTTATGAATTTTATTATAATTTAGAGATTATCAAATATAGATATTTTATCTGACAGGTTCTGTGCAGCTCTGACTGTGGTAGTCTTGCAGTCTGCAAAGTGGTGCTCTGCACTGAAAATATATTGGATGGAAATTTCTGCTAAGTGTCAAGTAAATAAGAATTTCTTTTAAAGTTTTATTTTAGAATTGTTTTAATATTGAATCAGAAGATGATAATCAAACATTTGTTTTAAAATTTCATTTGTGGATGGCAGGACATATTTTTTGTTGTGATTGTCACTTTTAATACATTAATGTCAATCTCTTAATAACTGAAGCGTGAACATGTTTGATAATTCAGGTAAAAATGCCCCATGATAGAATAATATAAATTCAATATAGTACATAAATTCAATATAGCTCATTCGTTTCTGGCCTGTTTAAATCTAAAAATATTAAATTTTGTTCTGTAAAAGAACTATTAATAGAAAATTTATTAATATGACTAAGGCTTAGTCAAAAATTAAAATTATATTCATTATTCATTATTGAAAAATGAAATTTTGTGAGATGTACAAACTCCACATAAAACTCTTTATTGAAACGATTTCAATGCGAATTCCTTTTACTTATGTAATGAGTCTAAAACACTATTAGAATAAGTTTCATTTTTAAAAGAATCTCAAAATTTTATTGGAGAGTTTAAATCATAACAATTGACTGTTAAGGTTTCAATATTGTATGGATCAGAAATTTGTTCCTATTTACGATACAATGGATCCTTTTAATTTTTAACTTACTTGCAATTACGTAAAATTGTCACTTAAACAATGAAATTAACTTATACTTATGGCAGTAGTGTTGCAAGGATGGGAAAAAACCCGGTTTTTTTCCGGGAATAAACCGGGTTTTTTCCCATGGAAATTTTGAAAATTCCCGGGAATTTTCAAAATTCCTAAATTTTTAAAATTGGGGAAATATTTGAATTTTCTTAAAAATTTAGAAGTATATAACTATTTAAACCACATAATATATTTAAACATGATATATTTTAATGATTTCTACTTTATTTATGGCAATAGAAATTTCTGAAAACATATTGTTTTGAAAAGTATGACAGCCATTTGTAAAAGATTGGAGAGATTTCTAGATGTGTTCATTGCAATTCTTATTCGTAATGTTTATTATTTGAATGTGTATTTTTTAAATTTTTGGACAGAAATCGCTTAGATATGCTGTCTTTCAATATATATATATAAATATATATATATATATATATATATATATATATATATATATATATATATATATATATATATATATATATATATACCTTGAAAAATATCTCTCAAAAATATTATTCTACTATTATTTATAAAAGGTTAAATTAAACGCATTAGATTAGATTGATAACTGATTCTAAAATTGCATACGAAATTTTTTTATAACGTCAATCGTTAGTGTATATAGATATTCAGTTTGTTTTCATTACATATCTGGAGTTACTTTTGATCAATTTAAATAAAAGTAATAGCCTGGATGTAAATTTATAATTTGAAACACTCAGAAAGTAATTTTTAACTATTGTGCTTTTATTTTCTGTGGTTAAATCATGTTTAAATATCTGTTTATCTATTCAGATTTTGAACGTATTGTATACAAAAAGACAATCATTTTCTCTTGCCATCAAAAGTAATGATGTGAAGTATACTGATAATTTTATTTGACATTCTTAACAGGCAAGACTTTTTTCTTTTGCAAGTTTTTTATACATAGATATACTTCATAAATGTTTATATAATTGCTGTAGGATTTATTACTTAGTTTTGTGTACTTTCTATAGAATACTGATACAAAAACCTTCGTAACAAAACTGATTGTTCATAGATTATAATAAATACTCATTCTTATTAATTTTAGTGGAACGTTTTCCCAATTTTTTATTGGTATACTTATTAAAGTTTATAAATTTGGTGTTTAAGATTTGGAAAATATCTGAACTTTAGTACTGTCACATAAAAAAAATTGCTAATTATTTGCTGGTAATAAAGAAGCAGGGAAATGCTCTTGATATTATTCCTTATCAAAATGTTGGCAAGAAATTAAATAGAAAAACTAGATTTAACTAACCATGTTGGATCTCATTACTAGTTAATTTAATTGTTTATTAACAATTTGACAAATCAGTAATTTTGTAGGAATACATGGCAAGAATATTAAATTTCATTCATTACTATGAACCTTTTAAAATTTGAATATGCATGTTAGTTGCAATAATTTTAGATTTGTAGAGATTTATATCATCATTTTGCTTTTACTGAGAAAATTAAGAGTTAAATAGTGGCATTTGAAGTTACTCTTAAAATTTTGATGAGTGTTTCTTATAATAAATGAATGTGAATTGGTCCAGTTTGCATCGATAATAAACTTCTTTACCAGTATTATAACCATTAAATCCTGTTTGTCCTAACTAGCAGAACCTGTCTCCTATGTGCATTTGCCATTTTCTCTTTTTCAACATTTTGAGATATCTGCTTCCCATCTTTTAGGTGGTATTTGATGATTTTTTTCAATAATTTGTAAAAAGTTAAAATTTAACTTGATTGGATAGTATTTATAATCGTATTTAAATTATTCCATGATATAGCTTTCGTGCTTGTTACATTATAGTTTAAAATGAACTAGATAATAGATGAAACTTTTGATTTTCACCATAATTTCAACCAATTTCATGTTGATTAATTTGTGTGAGCTGAAAAGTGCTTTTAAAAGTTCTGCTTAATTAAAGGATTATGTCATATAGAGATGTTTATATATATATGCAGATTACATCATTTCATAAATTTAAATATGTATACACACATAACATAATCAGGGGCTTAGTAAATTGAGATTGTTTCTCAATTCAAAAACATGTCTTGTGTATTTTCACTATAATTATTATCAACTATTACAGAATATGTTGATGGTTGGTAATGACATATTTATATGAGATTGTAAATAATAATGTTGATGTGTGATATGTTTAATGTTACTTCATATAAGAGTTTTTAAAAATTCTAAATTTCATTGTATTTTATATTTATCCCAGGAAAAACAAACTTTTCATCTATGTATTTGAAATTTTTTAAAGAAAGCTGAAGTTCCCAAGTCTTCCTTCTGACAGCATATCTATGACCAACATGCATTGATTTACAATGCATTTAAAATTTTTGAAACTTGCTATTTTAAAATGATCAAGGATCAGAAAGGAGGTAGGATATTGTTTATAATACCTTGCTACTAGGATTTATACCTTTCAGCATTACAAGGGCTTAAGTTTCGACACATTTATATCATTGGTCATCAAGTTGGTGTTGCATCGTGAAAATAGTAGTATAAACATTGAAAAACTAATATTTTTAAACTTTTATTTAAGATATTTAGTGTCATTTGCTTGTTTTAAATATAGTATTAGTGTTACAGTAAAATACGTAGCATTAATTTTATACATTATTTATAATAACAACTTTTGTTATATCCACTTCAGTTGTCATGTTGAACAACTATATTCATAAAAATCAATCAGTATTTATTACAATATTTTTATATTTGGAAATATTAAATATTTACTACCATAGAAATAATACCTAATTTTATTTCACAAGGTAACAGGTATAAACGTATTTAGATGGGATCTTTTTATTGTGCAGATTTCTAAGTGTATCTGTACAATTCTTAAAATCCTTTCTGAACAAATTGTTTGTTACTTCAAGTTTTTGAATTGGAAATATATAATTCTTAAAATTACAGATTTGTCAATTACCCTAAAACTTTTGTATTATGTACTAATTTTAATCTTGTGTGTAAAAATTCAAGCAGAACTAAATCTTAAAAAATATAAGTTTTCAAGTTTTTATAACAAGATTGTAGAAAAATAATACACCTGTTTTTTATATCAAACTGGTATTAATATTTTCAGAGCTAGTATTTTAACCAAATTTTCTTTTGGAAAGAATAACACATTTCAGCCTTTTTATGAAAAGTAAGATGCATTGAATTAAAAAATAATTTGAATTTATAACAAGATTACATGAGTGCAAAATGTTAAAAAAGCAAAAACATTTTTTTTCAGAATTCATTTGCTTGGCTTTCAAATTCTTTTCATATCATAAAATTATTTCCGTTTCTAGTACTTAAGTCTGAAAAAATGGAAATATTTTCAATGACACAGATTATCAATAATTTTTTAACTCACCCACATTTTCTACCTTATCATTTAGAAATGCTGAACAATAGTTTAAAAAGATTTTGATTCTACCTTACTGTTTTGCAATCATTTTTAATGTTGTAAAAAATTTTTTTGAAAAACTCAATGAATAATTTAACTGTAGATATATTGTAATTGTATAAATTAATGTATCAGATCCTTGCAAAAGAAATAAAAATGGTTTTATTTAAAGTCTGCATTATATATTGTACTTCAAAAAGTTAATTAATCTTAAAATATAAAAGAAATTTTTTTAAATATTTCAAGTATAATAAAAGAAAAAATATTATTCATGATTACATTTGTGGATAAAATTTTTTTATAAATTCATTATTTTTGTGTCTTAAATAGATTTTGCAAATTAAGTTGCTACAAATGTGACTTTTTAGTAAATTGTTAATAATTTAAATAGTTATAAGTTACTATTAAAAAACTGCTAATAATGCTAGAATATATTGATGATAATTTCCCTCTGCAAATAAAGATATCTATAATTGGAATGGAATAACATTTGCTGTTTCAATGCAACTCAAAATTACACGCAAATTGTAATAATGCTTTGACGCTTGCTTATTTCATAGGATTTTTGTCACATTAATTCCTACAAGGCATGATTTAAATGATGACTTGCTGGAAGAGCTTTTTTGTTCACAACTTACATGTCGCCTCACCACATACTTTCATTTACATATTGGTTAAATTTGTACAACATTTACACATATTCAGTTGGGAAGTATTACATGAAACAGTATCTTTTTCTATCATTGGTAAATTAAAAATTTGTCAATTAGAAGTCAAAACAAAAGTGAAAGCAATTTGCTTGGCATTATTTATTTTTTAAATCAATTTTCAGTTTATTACAAAGACTGAAAAATGATGTACTACTTTACTTTTTTCAAATAATTTGTTTTTAAGAAATTTAATACATGAAAATTAAAGTGAAATCATTTTTTTAAAAAATAAAGCAATTTCGAATACAAAAGAAACAAATCTATCATATAAAGAATGATCGCAAAAAATAATAAATCTTTTACAACTTAAAAGAACTGAAAATGGAAAAATAGGAATGAAGAAAAGAATCACTATTTGTTACAGTGAAACAATATAATTTTTGGTCAAATAACAACTCTCAGTTTATTTTCATAGTTTCATTAAATATATATTTGTGAGAAACATTGGCTTCCCAACAATCTTAGCGACATATCTCGCCATTAATACACCGATATAAAAATATCCCCTGGTGATGAAATTTTTCAATACTATATTTTTTACAATTTTAATATTCATATTTTATGCTTTTCACAGCTTTTATGAATGCTTATTGTAAGAAAAATTTCACTTTGTTTAAAAATTATTTACAGACACCAAATTTTACTTCACTTCGCTTCATATATATGCGAAAAATATCTTTAAAACGAAATATGATTGGCTGAGTTTATTCCCTCAAAATTCCCAATATTCCCCAAAATTCCCGAGTAAATTCCCAAGCTTCGAAATTCCCGGGAATTTTACATCTCTAGATATATCGTCCTATCAGCAAAAAGGAACAGGCGCACCACAGCTCAGCAAGTGGCAATTCAGTTTCTTGCTACCTCGGGAAAGCAGATCTCCCGAATAACTATTGCCAGACGTTTGAGGGGAGGAGGACTATACCCCAGCCGTCTTGTTGTGTGTGTCCCGGACTATTCTCAGATGAGAGTAGGTTCAGTCTGTCATCGTATTGTAGACATTAACTGATCTGTCGCGAGTGGTACTGCTTATCGTCCACAAAATATCCAGGAAAGGAACCGATATCCGACATGGTGTGGGCCGGCATCATGATTAATGGCCGCACGCCCCTACATGTGGTTGCGAATGGGACTATGACGGGCCAACGATACATTTATGAAGTTCTACTTCCTCATATTCGTCTTTTCCGTGGTGCTGTCGGTGATAAATATCTTTTTATGGACGACAACGCAACATGTCATCGAACCCTCGCTGTTCAGGATTGTCTAGACAGCGAGGTATTCAACGCCTCGAATGGTCATCACGTTCTCCAGATCTAAACCCCAATGAAAATGTGTGGGATGCTTTGGGGAGGCAAGTTGATGGTCGAAACAATCCTCCGACAAGCAAGAACACCCTCATCCGTGCACTCCCAGAGTAATGGGATAAATTCTCTCAACAGCTGCTGGATAATGTTGTGCAAAGTATGATACGACGTGTGGAATGGACCGAGCTGGCAGCCGAATGGTTTGCGCTCTTGCCTTCGGTTCAACTGTACGTGGGTTCAAATCCTACTTTGGGCATGGATGTTTGCAGTAGTTCGGAATCCACTTTAAGCCGTAGGTCCCGGTCTAATTAGCCCTCGTGTGCAAAAAATGACCGTTGAGGGACAAACAAACGTGTTGAATGTTGCATCACACTCCAGGGTGGACATATCCCATACTGATACCTTTCTTCAAGGTACCTGCAGACTTTTAGATGCATTGTCCCATTTTTCCGTATGCAGCATCAAATGAACATTTTTTTCTTTCAGATGTTTCACTGTTTTTGTACTTTCCAGAACAATAAATATTCTTTATTCTAATGTCTGAACAGTGAGGTAATTATCTTTTATCCTACTAGGCATCATGTGTGTCTCGCTTAATATTATGCTACATTGCAATTTGTGATCCGTCCTTAGCAATTGTACATCAGTGTATATTATACTATGTAATCAGAACAATGTAAATAACAAGAAACCAATGTAAATAACCAATATTGTATTATAACTATAATAGCCAAGAATCTAGAGAATGTATCCGAAAACCTGAGTTTGCCATGCTTGTTATCTTGTATATAATGGAGTTGTACTCTGTTATGATTGTAACTGCCCCAAACTCTAACCTCCCTTTATTTTGTAATTAATGAAGTTACTATCTATACGGCCATACCAAAGGGAATACCGGACTCAACAATGTACCAAATATTAGGATATAAAAATCAATTTTTAAATCAGAAAACTACCCCCATTAAGACTAACAATTAAACCCTTTAGGAGCCAAATTTATTAAATTGGAAGTGCGTGCCTGGATCACAGGAACTCCGTCACCCAAAGTGACAACCAACGTCCCTTTTCTTACACCTTAATCTGAAAACAATTGCGCAGTTTTGAGTTTCACCCTTTTTTTGCGCAGTTTTGAGTTCCCCCTTTTTTTGAACAGTTTTGAGTTTCACCCTTCTTTTGGCGCACTTTAAGCATCAAAAGACTAAGAAAAGGAGCATCATTCTCTCTCTAAGAAAAGGAGATCGTGTTAGATGCAGATTTCAGGTAAAATCAGTGATACAGGAACGACGCTGTGAAGATCCACTGGCGGTCTGTCCATTTGATTGCTCTTGTTTACGCAGTTGCTTCTTGCTTCAATTGAGTATCATTTTTCGGCCTAGCAAGTTCTTTTTTCAGATAATTTAATTTCCTTATATAAAAGTGCTATTTGAGCACACAATACTGGCATTATTTATGCTAAAAAAAATTATATATTTTAAACTTGATGAGATTAAATCATAAAATTTCAGCAATTTTTTTTTCCTTGAATTTGATATTACTTGATTTTCCCTGTATCGCTACGAATTAAATGATTGGATTTCGCCTCCTCTTTAAGACTTATTGAAAATATGCAAAATTGATCACTTGAAGAAAGAATTTTATTATTTGATGCATGTCTATATATAATTTTTTCTCTTATATTTTTACTCTTAAGTTTGAAAAATGTTCAGAAATATTTTTCTGCTTTAGTTATAGATTTTATAATTTTCATCATGTATAAAATTACAAATATACTATGAACCATATCCTCTTTGAAATTATTTATATGTTACTGTTAATGAGCAGAAATCAGTTATTTTAATGAGTATTTAGGTAATGTGCAGATCAACATAGTTAGAGATCTAATTATGGGCCATCAATCGCTTCATTTTTCAAACTATCAATGTATTACCCAAATTTTTAGATATAATCTGCAAATTATGACGATTCTCTCAACATCGCTCATACGGCTCTCGTTAAAATGAAAATTAGAAAACTGATGGAGCAAGTTTTCTGTACTCCTAAATAAGCGCATAACGTTATTTATGCACTTTTTGACATCCAAAAAATTAAATTAAGACAAACAATCATTAAATTTGTATATAAAATCAGTCATCAATCATTTGAAAAATAATAAGAATTTGATGGCTTAAAATATTGTTGCAATTAAAGAAATCAACATTTTTCCTTTTCGTAATCAAAAGAATCAACTTTATTTTTTCAAAAAACAAAAAAGTTATTTAAGCGGATCAACTTCAACTCAAATATTCATTTTTAAACTTTAACTATATGGGTGTCATTGATTTGGGCATTACCTAACTAAAATGATCATAATTTCGTGCAATAACTCAGCAAATCAATAAAAATTCTTTTTAGCTAGCTTAACATGTATATTAACAATTTTAAAGCTTCAGAAAAATGAAGACTTAAGATGAGTTTGATTATTGAAGTTATTTTAAGTTTATTAGATAAACTAATTAGCAATTTTATAAGAATTTTCATTACTGCTTGAATTGCTATTGTATGATTCAATGTTCCTAGAAGACCACATTTAATGAAAAATAAATTATATTCTTTCAAAAAAATCTTTGTTGTATATTGCTCGATTACTAGGATTTTTCTGTTATCAGCATTACAAGGGGTGGTATTGAAGGCACCTTATATAATGGGACCCCTAGTGTGTGTGCCTTCGTACCCATAAAAGTGGGTCTTCGAAATTTAAAAGCAGGCACCAAGCAGAAGACTCCCAGGTTTAGCATACCACCCCTAAGGTATCATCTCATATGGAAGACATTGTGATCATATACCATTTAATTTATCAGTCGCTATTAGCGAATATGGCTGATCTTTTATTAGGTTCTAATTTGAACTTGCAACCATCCGATAACGAAAACAAACGCCTTAACCAACCGGGTCACAGTCTCTCATTCACAATAATAACTTAAAAATTTCTATCTCACAAATGCCCTTCTATATTACTATAGTAATCATACTAGTAAGAATTTGAAGTATTTTAAAACAGTCTCGTATTTAGTTAAAATCTTTTCTTAAAAAATATATTTTCACATATATTAAAGCAAGTTATTTTTCTTTTACTTTCAATTCTATATTAAATTTCAATAAATATATAGTGGAGTGCGTTTGGGCTTGTTTGCTGACGACATCATCGTCTGGTGCTCTGATTATGACTTAATTAAAGTGGAAGGTACTCTCAATAACACCCTCTCTGCTTTATCAAGATTTGCGTCGGAACATAAAATTTGTTTCAATCCTACCAAATCCATTGCCACATTCTTTACCACCGACAAAAGGTTATACAATTATCAGCCAAAGCTAAAGATGGAAAACCAGGATCTCTCTTATGAGAAGCACCCTAAATACCTTGGTTATATCTTGGATCCTGTATGGACAAGTAATACGCATATAGAGCATATTGTCTCAAAGAGTAGGAAACGCTTAAATATTCTTAAATACATAGCTGGGAAAGACTGGGGAGCCGACGCAGTCACTCTAAGAACTACATATATGGCACTCATTTGGCCCATGCTTTAGTATGGTTTTCCTATCTATTGCTGTGTCTCAAACTCTAACTTGAATAAATTGGAAAGAGTTCAACTAAGTTCTGCCAGAATAATTACTGGACTGAAGTGCAGCTGTCCCAAGGAAATAGTCCTTTATGAAGCTAATTTACAACCGCTTCAAACTAGAAGAAAGGCTAACCTCACCAAATACTTTAACAAACTTTCCAGCTATAGCCAGCATTACAAAACATCCGTGTATCTAAACAACTGGCGCAACAATCAGTGACTGAAGAAAAACAGCCCCTTTAGTCCCGTTCAGCTTCTGCATTTACCTTCTGATAAAGTTGAGCCTCACTCCTTAAAATCTGGCTTAAGTCCAGCAGAAGGGTGCCCAAGAGTTCAATTTCACCTCAGTTTATCTACTTCAGCCAGCAAGAAAGACTTGATCCCAGCTCATCTTAAGCAGTTGGCACTGGAGGATATTAATAAAATCCCGGATGACGCCATAAAATTCTTTACAGATGGTAGCAAACTGAATGATAACGCAGGCAGTGATATCTACATAGAGAAACCAGGAGAAAAACTATCCTACTTTCTCCGTAACCCTGATAAATTATTTTTAATAAATCGGGATTCAAATTTGGCCCGCTTTCTAAGCAATAGAACACGGTCTTCAGACTATTCGCAATGAATGTGACTTCGGAGACCTCTGGATTCTTTCTTACAATCGCAGCGCCCTTCAGCACCTTCAAAACTTGTTCACAGTTGGAGATAAAACCAGCATTTCTATCCTTCTTCAGCTAAAAGATATCTTTAAACTACACGATGTTCACATTTACAGTGGATTCCATCCCACGTTGATATCTATGGGAATGAGCAAGCGTATCACTCAGCCAAGCAGGGCTGCAGCCATTCTCCACCTTCTTACGCAGCCTTTCCAGAACTTCATTCCAAAGTCGTTTGTGATATTTCGAAGGAATGGAGAAACCCACCCAGGCACCACTGGTATGGGAGCAGCGAACCTGGATCATCATTCAGTCTCAACTGTGACAGAGCCACCCGAACTGCAATAGCAAGACACAAAAGCGGCCACATAAAAAGTCTCTCTTTTTAGAGGGGAGGAAGACCTACACATTATGCACAAAATGCCGAGCCTAACAGGCCTCCCCTGAACATGTTCTTGATTGCATGGGGCTCACCAAGAAAAACCTTTATTCTTTTCCCCTTTTTGTTTCAGATTTTCTTCGGGTCAGTTGTCTTATGGACCTTGTCTGACGAAGTCAGACAAAAGGAGGATAAGCCACAACAAAATA